>JAJJLH010000021.1:0-17529 GCA_023806865.1 Isotricha sp. YL-2021a
AATCCCCAATCCCCATATATAATAATTAATAAATAATAATTATTTAAAAAAAATAAGAATTTAGTTTATATTTTTATTAAAGTAAATAATATGTTATATTTTTATATATTATTAATAATATTAATTAATTATTTATATTTAATAAATAACAAAAAATATTAATAAAAATAGTTTGTCAAAAAAAATAAACAAAAATATCAATATTTAAAGCATTGAAATGATTTTTTAATAATTTATAAATGCCAGGTTGTCGTGGATGTAATAGAGGTTGCAGAGGTTATGTACAAAAAGATATTCGTTCTCAAATCTTTTCTAAACTAGGAGGAGGTGCTTTTAATAGTTGTGCTAATTGCCAATGTCATAGGAGTTTTCATTATTAAACTATATACAAGCCTTTATTAGAAGAAATCAATCAAAAAAAAAGATTAAATATATATTATTATTGTTTAAATTATTAAAATAAATGATTGCTTATTATTTTTATAAATTTATTAAACTAAATAATTCTAAACTAAAAAAAAATTTTATGATTAAATGAATAAGTCAATATAAGTGATACTCAACTTCTTTTAAGAGAATCTGAACTAAAAATTAACAACAAAAAGTGATAAAGAAAAATAATAAGAATATTTAATGACCTTAATAAGCTTTTTGTATATTAATATATAATTTTCATTTTAATTAAGAAATTTAATGATTACTCGAAATTTTTTTGACTTTAATACAATTTCTATACCATCAATTCCTTGAAGAAAACATCGACAAAAAATTTATTTAAATTTTCAGTAGTAATTAATTTCTCTTTTTCAAGGGTGTTGAGTCTTTCTCAAGTCATTTTTAATTATAGAATTATTGCTTGTTAAAATAATATCACTCATTAAATTAATGCTTATAATTTTTATTATTTATAAAATATTAATTAAATTTTGTTTATTATTTAGTTTAATTTATTATTTCTTTAATTAAAATAATAAAAAAAAATTGAAATTAATTGATTTAATGTTAAGTATTTTATGTCTTAAAATTTAAATTTATATTTTTAATATGGAAAAAACAATAGATGAAAAAATAGATTATTTAAATAAATTTTTCAATTATTTCCATATTAATGATGAAAATTTTTCAAAAAGTTTACAAAATGATATACAATTAATTACACCAAATTTAAAATTTAATGAAGAATTATTAACTACAAGTGAAAAAGAAAAAATGATTTTTTTTTCTGAATCATTAAATGAAGAAAAAGAAAAAAAAGATGAAATTTCAAATATAAACACATTAGATAGTTTAATAAAAATATTAAAACATATTAATTTAGAATTAAAAATTCAAAATGATAAATTAAATATTTCATATGAAGCTCAAAAAATAAATTTTGAAAAAGAACAAGTAAATACTTCTTTTCAAAATACAATAAATAATTTTGAAAAATTAAATATTAAAATTCCTTATGGAAATATCCCACAAACAAATGATATTTTATCAACATTAAATAATATTCATCAAATTAAAGAAGAAATTAAAATTGAAAAACAAAAAAGAGATGAAATAAATAAAGAATTACAAGAAGAAAAAGCAAAATTTAAAAATTTTTATAATTTACCTTGTGATATAAATCAAGTAAGAAATTTAGTTGAAATTAAAAGAGAAGAATATAATAATTTAAAAATAAAAAAATAAAATTCAATAAAAAAAAAAATATAAAAAAATTAAAATATATAAAAATTATATTTACATACTTTAATATATACATAAGAAAAAAGAATAAAAAAACAATAAAAAAATGTTAAAAACAATACAAATAAAACCAAAAAAAGAAATTCAAATTCCTTCATATAATGAATTATTTAAAGATTTATCAAAAAAAAAAGAACAATTATCATCAAGAATAATACATAAATCAAGTATTTCAAATCCAATAAATTATAAAGATTTAAAAACTCAAATATCTAAAACATCAACGGAAAAAAATTCTCCTTTAAAAACAATTTCTTTTAAAAATACAAGTAGATTTAATTTAAATAACAGAAATCCAAAAATAAAATTTTCAAAAAGTGAAAAAGAATTAAAAAAAATAAAAGAAATAAATGATTTTTACAACTCATCATATAAAATTGGTTTTCAAGAACAAAGTAAAAGAAAAGTAATAATTCCAGATTATTATTCCCCATCTCGTTGTAAAATAATATTATTATTTGGTGATCAAGAAGAATATAATAAATTAAAAAAAGAAAGAGATGAATTAATTTTAAATATAAAAAAATTAGAAGATAAAATTAAAAATACAAATGAACAATTAGAACAAATTAATAAAGAAATTGAATTAATTTCTGAAAATAATTTAAAATTAGTTTATGAAAGAAAAAAAGAAGAAGAACAACATGAAAATGATTTAAAAGAAATTCCTTTTGTTAAAGAAGATATTGAAAATATTAAAAATAAAATACATTTAACTCATATTGAAACTAAAAATTATAAAATTGAAGCTTTTAAAATTCAAGATGAAATAAATGATATTAATATTAAAATTGAAGAAATGAAAAAATTAATTGAAAAACAAATTAAAGAAAATGCAAAAATTAAACATGAATTAGATATTCAAAAAATGAAAAATGAAGAATTAAAAAATGGAATTGATTTTGATAGTGATAGTTTTATTAAAGATATTACTAAATTAATTTCTTCTAAAGAAAAAGAAAATCAAAATCTTTTAAGTAGTTTACAATAAATATATTTTTTTATTATATTTTTTTATGAAAATTCATATTTAAATAAAAATATTAATTATAATATTTTATTAGTTGATGAGGTCAAAATAATAATTATTCATGATAAAAACTTTATTTATAAAAAAAAAAAAAGATGATTTTATAATATAACTTTAATTAACGATAAGTAAAATAAAAAATAAAAAAAAAATTTAATGGGTTTATGTAGTAGTAATAAAGAAAAAAAGAAAAAATTATTAGAAAGAAAAAAAAGTTCTTCAAAATCTTTTGAAGAAATATGTAAATTTTATACATTTAAACAATTTCAAAATTTTAATAATAAAATAACATTTCAAAATTTATGTCCTGAATTCACAGAAAAATCAATTTTTTCATTTTACTTATATGACATAAGTTGTAAAGGATTAAAAAGTCCTTCAAATATTTTTATGTTAAGAATATTTTTTGGAGAAAAAATATTAACAGATTATGGAATGGGAGAAAAATTAAATTTTTCATTAAAAGAAACAATAGAAATAACAAAAAATTTTCATGATTTATCAGATAGTTATTTAATGTTTGAATTAAGTACAATAAAAGAACAAATTCAAATTAAAAATAATAAAAAAACTCCTTCAGATTTAATTAATTCAAATTTAGGAAAATTAACATCATATGCAAGTATAAAATTTGATTTATTAACATTATCAATTGGTTCACAATTATATGATATTGCTTTATTTGGTAAAAATAATATTCAAAATGGGAGAATTTCTTTTAAAATTAAAAGTATTCATAAAAATAAAATTAAAGCAATTACGACTAATACGAAATTAATTTTATATAAACAATATAATGATAATATTGGAGATAATATTAAAATAAAATTTTTTGATTCTTATTTAGAAAAAATTAATAATCAACCTTTGAATATTGCAGATTTTGAAAAAGATTTTGAAGATGATGAAAAAGTAATTTATAAAAGTAAAAATGAAGAAATAAAACCTTTTAGAATTTATATGTCTATTATGGATTTTTTATTTGCAAATCCTTTATTTTGTGTTTATAAATATGAAAATAATGAATGGAAAATTTTTGGTTTTTATCCAACAAATTCTAATTTAATATTTAAAGATGAAATTGAAAAAATGCATAAACAAATGAAAGAATTATTTAATTTATTATTAGATAATAAAAAAGATAATAATAATAATGTTAATTATATTTTAAATAGTGAAATTATAAAAGAAAATAATTTACCTCTTATTTGGGATGGAAAAAAAACAGGAGAATTTTCATTTAAATTTAATATAAAAAATTTACCTTTAATAAGACAATTTCCATATGGAGTTTTTACAAATAAAGGTTTAACAATAAATGAATTATCAATAAGTAATTATTTACCTTGTTCAAAAAAATCTTTTGCTTCATTTGAAAATATAAAAGAACAATTATTAAATATTATAAAAAATTTAGAAACAAAAATATCAAAAAATAATTATAGATTAGGTATTGAAATAAATGAATTAAGACAATTATTTGAAGAAAGTGTAAGTGATGATTATTTATGTTATCATTATGAAAATTATGAAAATATTTTTTTATCTCAAGAAATATTTTTAACAATAGGAAATAAAATATTTGACATATTTGATAAAGTAGAAAGAGATGAACAAATGACATGTTTAGAAATAATAAGATTAATTACAAATAGAGAAGAATTCGAACAAAATATTTTAGATGAACAATGGTTTAATTATAATGAAAAAAAAGGAGAATATACATTTTCAAAAACAATAATAGAATGTAAAATTCCAGAAATGTATTTACAATTTTATATAAATGCATTTAAATTTGCAAAAAATTATAAAGATATTCCAATGGGAATTGAATATATGAATGAATTATGTGTTAATTGTTTTTTTAAATTTCCATTTATAAGAGATAATATTATTAAAAGTATTACTAAAGGAATTCCGCCTATTAAAAAAGATGAAGAAGCAATAAGATTTTCTCCAGAAAATCAAGTTTTATTTTGGGATTTATTAATTAATGATAAAATCAAACAAGCTTTTAAAAAATTATCTACTCAAAAAGAAAATGTATTTGAAATAAGTAAAAAATTTAAAGAAAGTTTTAAAAATGAAATTCCATTTCCAGAATTAGAAAAAAGAGGAATTGAATGTTTTGAATTTTTAAAAATTTTATTAAGTACAGTTGAAAAAAAATTAACTAAAAATTATTCTCATATTATTTATATTCATTGGTATAGTATAACTGGATTTGAAGAAATAATAAATGCAATTGATTATGAATTATCAAATAAAAATATTATTCAATATCCAGAAAATATTTCTGATATAATTTGTACTTTTTTAAATAGTTCTAAAATATATCAAAGATTACTTAATACTATTATTACACATACAAATGTTTTTGATTCTTTTTCTGTTTATTATACTTTAGATTTACTTGATAAAGTTTTAGTTAATTTTCAAAAAAAATTTCCTAATTATGAATTTGATTTAGATTATAAAACTTTATTTGCTGCTTGTAATATTATTACTTCACATGATAATTCTCTTGGAATTAGTAAATTATTTTGGTTATATTATAAAAATTCTCATTTAATGAAAAATTTTCATTTAATTGAAATTACTTTTAGTATTATTAAACCTAAATTTTTTAATTTTTTCTTTCATTGGAGTTGGAAAGTTAGAAAAGTTTTATTTAATTTTTTTCATTTTATTTTATTTTATAGATTAAATTATAAAATTAAAATAAGTGAAATTTTAATAAGTGATAATAATAATAATAAAAAATTATTCAGTGATATTTTTAATGAAGAAATTGAAATTGTAAATAATTTTATAAAAATATATTCAATTAAAAACTTTTTTGATGTTAATGATTCAAAAAATAAAAATTTATTAGAAAAATATGTAAATAAAGAAAATTATGTTTATGTTAATGAGTCAATTGAAAATTATCTTCAAGTTAAAAATGAATTTGAAAAATGGAAATCTAAAAAAGAACAATATAATGATTTAGAATATCCACTTTTAATTTTAAGTCCTATTAATTTAGATATTGATAGATTAGGTGCAATGTAATAAAAATTTTTATTCCTTAAAAAAGTGTTATGAATAATTTTTATCAATTGATGTGTTTTTTATTAAATTAAAAATTAAATATTGTTATTTTTATTGTAATTTTATAAAAAATAATATTTTGAGTTTTAATTTTTAAATAACATTTACATTTTATTTTAAATAAAAAAAATTAACAATTTAAATTATTGTTATTACAAGGATTTCTATTTAATTTATTAAATTGTTTTTTTAATTGTTCATTTTCATTCATTAAAAGTTTAATTTGTGTATATAACAAATCATTATTAAATAATTTATCACTAAAATCTTTTCTAATTTTTTCACTTTGTTCTAATAAATTATTAAATTCATTTTCTTTTTTATTATTTAAATCTCCAACACAATTTATTTCATTTTTTAAACTATCAATAGTCTTTTCTAAATATTCAAAATCATTTTTTAAATTATTATTTTCTTTTTTTATTCTATCAAAACTTTTTCTATATAAATTAGTTGATTCTACTTCAACTCCTAATTTATTATTTATATTACTTAATTCATTTCTAATTTCACAATTTTGTTTATCTAAATTATCACTTTTTTTATTCAAATTAAAAATACATTTTTCTAATTTATTAATTGTATTTTGTAAATCATAAATTTCTTTATTTGTTTTTTCTATTTTATTTTTTAATTTTTCACTTTCTATTTTATTATTAAATATTAAATCATTAAATTCTTTTTGATGTTTTTGTTTAACTAAATCAATTTTTTTTTCATTTTTATCTAATTGTTCATTTAATTTTTTTTCATTTTCATTTTTTAATAATTCATTTTCTTTTCTTAATTTAAAAATTTCATTTTTTAAACTTTTAATTTGAGCATTAAATTGTTCAGAATTTTCTTTTGTTATTTTTTGATTATCATTTATTTTTCTATTTATAGTTTCTTTTTCATCTTTTAAATTTTTATTTTCACATATTAATTGATTTAATTTTTCTTGTTTTTCATTCATAATACAATTAAATTTTGAATCTTCTTCTTCTTTTTTCATTTTATTTTTTTCTATTTCTAAATTTGTTTCTTCTTGCATTTTTTTTAACTCACTTTGAAAAGAAGATTTTAAACGATCTAAATTATTTTGTAAATTATTAATTTTATATTTTAATTCACTTTTTTCTTGTTCAAATAATTGTTTTAATTCAGTTACATATTGATTAGTATATAATTGATTTAATTCATTATTTTGATTAACAATATCATTACAATTATTATTTATATTATTTATTGAATAATTATTCATATTTATAAAATTATCATTTATTTCATTTTGATTTGAAATAAAATTTTGATTTATTTCTGAATTAATATTTAATATATTTTTCCTTTTATGATTTACTTTAATTGATAATGAATGAACAATTGAATCACATCTTTGACAAAAATTATGAAATGGACTACATTCACTACAATAAAATTCTGCATTTTCTCCTTTACATCTTTCACATATTATTTTATTATTATTGAATGACATTTTATATTTAATTTAAAGAAAATTTTCATATTTTAAAAAAAATAATTAATAATATAAAAAAAAAAAAAAAATAAAACACATATTTAAATAAATTTAAAAATAATTTTAAATTCAATCAAGAGAAGAAAAATAATAAAATCAAAAAATAAAAAAATGAAAAATAATTCTCCTTTAAATTCCCATAATTCAAATTCTTCAAATGAATTTTCTCATTCATATAATAGTACACATTTCAATCAAATAATCCCATCATCAACAACATCACTTCCAAATGGTCGTTCAAAAAGACAAAGACAAAAAGAAAATTATACAGATATATTTAAAGAAAAAAGTAATTATCAAACAAATGAAATTATAAATCCAATAATTCATAAAAGAGGAAAATCAGAATCTAATAGAATAAATAATGAATTTACTTTAAAGAATTCAAGTGATTCTTTAAAAAAAAGTTTTGATTATAATAAAATTGCAAATCATTCTGCATCACCTTGTAATAGTTATAATAAAAATAAAAGAAATAAAAAAATTTTTTCTAATGGAGAAATGCAATTAAGTGATTTAAGTAATAATGATTCTAATTTTAATTCTCCTTATAAAAATAATATTAAAAGTATTAGAAATTTAAATAAAAGTAATTCTAAAAATTCTATTATGAATAATTCAAGTAAAAGAGAAATTGATAAAAATGGAATTCCAATTTGTAATTCTTCAACTAATATTTTAAGTAAAAGTAGTCATAATTTTAGTAATTATTCAAATAATTATCAAAAAAAAGAAAATTATGATAATCAAAAAATTTTAAATAAAAGTTCTTCTTTTAAAGGTTCAATTTCTTCAAAAAATAAAAAATATAAATCAATATCTTTTAATAAATTAGATGATAATAATAGTAATAAAAAAAGATCAAATTCTTTAATGAATCCTCAAAATAAACAATATATTGGTATAGATATGACAATGATTAGTAATTCATCTCATCCTAATAATGAACATTTTAATACTCAAATTCATTCTCTTAATAATAGTTATAATAAAATTAAAAATTCAGATAATGATATGAAAAATTCTTATATTGAACAATCTAATAAATTAAATGATAATAATTATAATATTTCTAATAATAATAATAAGAATATTAATAATAATATAATTAATGAAAGAAATAATTATAAGAAAGTAGATAAAATTAATAAAAATCAAATTGAAAATTCACAAATTTTTTCTCCTTCAATTGAAAATCAAATTCACTCTCATCAACAAAATTTTAATAATAATTATCTAAATAATATTAATGAAAATAAATATAATAATAATAGTATAAGTAATAATAATAGTTCAAAATTTTTAGATGGATTAAATCAAAGTTCAATTCATAAAAACATAAGTCGTATTCAAGAAGATAAAATGAGTAATATTGATATATCATTATCATATAAATATCAACCAAATATTAATTCAAATAGTAGTATGAGAAATGGTAATTCATTAAGTTTAAATGATTTATCTACTAATAGAAATGATATAAGTAATTATTCTCAAAGTTATACTTATCAATTAGAAAATAATAGTTTTCCTCAAAGAAATATAAATTCAAATAGACAAAATTTATTTTTAAATCATATGGAAAAAATAAGAGAAAATCCTTTAAAAGAAAATTTATCTTCTGAATCAATGGATGAAAATTATAAAAGTAAAATGTCATCAAAAAATGATAGTAATAAAAAAAATAATATTTATAATTTACATTATAATTATGATGAATATGATAAAAATCAATATGAAAAAAATATAAAAGATAATAAAAAAAAAAATAATGAAATTAAACCTAATAATAACATTTATAATAATTACAATAATATAATACCTCATAATAAAATAACAAATAATAATAAAATGAGTATGTATGAATGTGAAGGAAGTTCTTCAAATGATTATAATTTTGTAAATAATGATCATAAAAAACAATATAGTAGATTATCAGATATTTATAGTGGTGGAAATACTTCAAATGATAATAATTATAATGTTATTAAAAATAGAACTATTACTGCTGAAAAAATATTAGATTCATTTAATGAAAATGAAATATTAAATGGTAAAAATAATAGTATTATAAATTCAAGTTCAATTTCAAAAGATAATACTTTAAATAATCATAGTAAATATTATAATAATAATAATAATGATTATAATATTAATTCATATAAGAATAGAATTGAATCATCTGAAGAAAAAAGATTGGCTGAAAAAATAAAAAAAAATCATGAAATGGAAAAATCAAAAAATAATAATAATAATAATAATAATATATTAATTCCTTCTTTAAAAAATGAATTTAATAAAAAATACAATCATAATACAATTACAAATTCAATTAATAATTCCCAAACAATTGATATAAATTCTACTGATAATTATTATATTAAAAATAATATTAATTCATTTATTGAACCTCCAACATCAAAATCAAATGAATTAATAAAAAAAGAAAGATTAGAAAATATGCAACAAATATTATATGAAATTAAAGATAGTCATAATAATAAAGAAGATATTGAAGAAAATTTCAATATAAATCATGATATTAATAATAAAAAAAATATAATTAATTTAAATAGTGAAGAAAAACAAAAACAAGAAAATCGTTTTAAAGAATTTGATAAAATAATAAATGAAGAAAAAGAAGAACAATTAAAAAGACAAAAAGAATTAGAAGAATTAAAATTAAAGGAAGAATTAAGATTAAAAGAAGAAGAAATGAAAAAAAAAGAAGAAGAAGAAAAAAGAAGAATTGAAGAAGAAAAAAGAAAAATTGAAGAAGAAAAAGAAAAAAAAAAAATTGAAATATTAAGATTAAAAAAAATTGAAGAAGAAAAAAAAAGAAAAGAAGAAGAAGAAATTGAAAGAAAAAAAATTGAAGAAGAAAAAAAAAGAAAAGAAAAAGAAGAAATTGAATTAAGAGAAAAATTAGAATTATTAAAAAAACAAAGTGAAGAAGAAGAAAAAAGAAAAATTTTAGAAGAAGAAGAAAATAAAAAAAGAATAGAAAATGAAAGAATTAAAAAAGAAAAAGAAGAATTAGAAAAAAAAGAAAAAGAAGAAAAAGAAGAACAAAAAAGATTATTAGAGTTAAAAAAAAATAAAATGAATGAAATTGAAGATTTAAATGAAGGAAAATTAACATTAGAACATTTAACAGAAGAAAATAATAATTTAGATAATAATAGTAATTATATAAATTATGAAATTAAAGATGATGATAATATATATAATAATAATAACAATAATTCATATCAAAAAAATGAAAATCAAAATAAAATATTTAATATTCAAAAAAATGAAACTGAAAATTTAAATACAAAAAATAATAATACATATGAAAGTAATAATGATGAAAATAATTATCAAAATAATAATAATAATAATAATAATACAAATTTTAATAATGAAAGATTTAATGAAAATTTAACTAATCAAAATTATCAATTGAGTAATAAATTTACATTTAATGATGGAAATTTCTTAGATTCACAAATAAATGATAATATACAAAAACAAATAAATGATAATAATATGTTTTTAGACCAAAAAATAAGAAATAATCAATTTAATTCTTTTAGTAATGAATCTTCAGCTACTGGGACTAATTATCATTATAATGTTCATACTGAAAGAAATGAAAAATTTTCTCCCAGTAATAATTTAGATAATAATATTAATAATAATTTAGATTTTATTGAAAAGAATTCTAATTGTAAAATTAAAAATAATGAATATATGTCTGGAATAATGTCTTTAAATGATAAAAAAATTTTAATTCAAAAAAAAAATTCTGATTCAAAATTAAATTCTAAATTATATAATGATGATAATTCAATGTCAAATGATTTAAATTATAGTGAAGATGAAAATTATATAAATAATTATAATAAGAATAAAAATAATAAGAAAAAAGAAAAAAGTAAAAATTTATCCAGACAACATTCAGAAAGTAAATTTGAATTAACTATATTATCAAAAAAAAGTTATAATGATGAAGATGAAGAAAATTCTAGAAATTTATTTAAAAAATTAAAAGAAAAACATAATAAAATTATGCTTGATGAAGGGACACAATACTTTGATGAATTTGAATATAATAAAAAAATTAAATATAATACATTAAATCAAGATAATAACAATAAAAATTATAATGAAATATTAAATAATAATAATAAATATAATACATTAAATCATGATAATAATAATAATGAATTATTGAATAATAATAAATATAACACTTTAAATCAAGATAATAATATTAATAATAATGAATTATTGAATAGTAATAAATATAATACATTAAATCAAGATAATAATAATAATAATGAATTACTAAATAATGATAAATATAATACAATAAATGAGGATAAAATAAACAATAATAATAATTATGAATTATTTAATAATAATAACGAATATATAAATAATAATAATAACGATTTTTTAAATAGCAATAATACTAATAATAAAATGTATGATTTAAAAAAATATCAAAGAAAATCAATTTTTGATTCTAATATAAGTGAAAATAGAACATCATATTCAAAAAAAAATGAAAGTTCAAGAAGTTCATATAATAATATTTTTGTAAGAAATCCTTCAAAAAAATCATTTTTATTAAATTACGAAAAAGGTTTATCACATAATTCAAGTTCAACTAATTTCTTTAATAGAAATTTACATAGTATAAATAAAGAAAATAATGAAGATGATAGTTTTTATAAAATTCAACCAAAAATAAAAGTATTTGATCATCAAAATTATAATAATGATTTATATAGTAAAATTCCCCATCATAATAAAAATGAATTTTGGAATATTAGAAATGATAAAAAGAATAAATCAAGGAAGAATAGTTTTATTTTTGTAAAAAATAATTCTTATATTGATAATAATAATAATGATAATATTAATTTACTTTCAGATTATCAAATAAAAGAAAATGTTGAAAAATATAAAAAGAAAAATATTAAATTAAGTAAAAAAAATAAAGATAAAGATACTTTTATTATGCCACCTAATCCTTATAAGACTGTTTTAGAAGCAAGAGAGTTCTTCTTCTTTAATGAAAAATAAAATTTGTAGATAAGATTTTAATAGTATTTTTTTTTTTAAATTTTTGTTTTATTTTTTTTAATTTAATAGATTAAATATATGGATTTTTTTAATACAGAAAATAAAAAATTTGGAATAGGATTAGAAAAATATATTTTAGAAGGTAATTTAATATATGATATATTTTATGAAATTTATAATAATTTTATTTCGATTACAAAAACATATATAAAAAATTTAATTAGTTTATTAGAAAATAAAGATAAACAATTTAAAACAATTAATTATTCATCTATTTTTTTGGTTTTTCTTAGACAAATCATTGAGTTTAAAATAAATTCTTTACAAAAACAAATATCTATGTTAGAATCATATAAAGAAAAAGAAAAATATAAAAATGAAAAAATAGAAAATATAATAAAAGAATTAAAAAAATCCGAAGAAAACTTAAATAAAGAAATAAATATATTAAATAGAATAAAGGAAAATTATTATGAATATTTAAAAAATATGGAAAATTATTTGATTCAATATTATATCCAAAATAACAATGAAAATAAAGAACCAAACAATAATGAATGGAAACACAAAATATTAAATGGAAAAAAAATATTATTAAATTATTATAATCAAATTAATAAAACAGAAGAAATAAGAAAAAATTATGAAACAATTAAAAATAAATATTTTAATTATATAAATTCATTGAATAAGGAAAAAATTAATAAAATAAATAATTCATTATTATCTTTTTTACAATCATTTATTGATGAAAATGAAATAAATAAAATAAAAAATGATAAAGAAAAAAATAAATTAGAAAAGATACCTTTAGATAATATATCATTTTATGTTGAAATGAATCAATTTTATCGATATAATGAGATTAAATTTATCCCTTATAAAATGAATATTGAAAAAAATGCTAATGAACAAGAGTTTAAAGATTTAATTGCAAAATTAAAGATAAAATATAATTATTTAATTGCATCAATTATAAATAATTTTCAAAAAATTTAAAATAATATCATAATAATTAAAATTTAAATATAATATTTATTGGTATCATTAAATAAAAAAATTAAATATAAAAAAATAAAATTTTAATAAAATTACAAAAATTAACAAAATAAATAACTATTAAAAAACCTTAAAACTTAATCAATTTTAGCAATAGTTGCCCCTCCTTTATTTTTAACTTTAAGTAACTTAGTAATTAACTTAACTTTTTTACTCTTTAAGAAATTAGGATAAAACGCTAATAAGAAACAACTCATTTTCCAAACTTTATACATTTTATAAAAAATTCTATAACTTTTATAATTTTGTAATTTATTTTGATACAACCAACATAATTCTTCAAGAGAAACTCCATAATGATTATTAAACTCATCAATTTTTTCTTCATTTTCAACAAAATAATCATACATATTTTCTTTTCTAAAAGCATCTAAACTTAATCCTAATAAAATTTTTAAATCTTCAATATTTAAATAAATAGGTCTTTCAATTTCACTTTTTTTTTTTTTTTCTTCAATTTCTTTAATAGCTTCATAAGAACAAGGACAACATCTATATTGATATAATCTCCATATTCTTAAACATTTTTCATGATATGAATGACCACAATACATAAAATATTCTTTTTTATTATCTGTTTTTTTCCAACAAAAAATACAAGTATAAGGTTCTAATTGAATTTTATTATCTTCACTTTCTGATATTAATTCCCATTTTTCTATTACATTATCTAAAAATTCAAATACATCTTTATTTAAATAACCTTTTGATCCATAAAATAAAATCCCAGTTAAAATAAAGAAACCAAAACATAAATTTGGTATTAGAAAATAAAAAAAAAAATTTCTTGGTGCTTCACTTGTACTAGGGAAATTTTTTAAAGGTTTTTTTTCTTCTTTATAAACAATTAATTTTATTATTTTTTTTAAAGCTTTTGCCCAATTTGAATGTATTAATTCTAATCTAACTGAATTAATAGTTCTAAATCTAAAATTATCATTAACTAAAATTTTTGATTCTTCACCAGGTTGAATAACAACCATTTTATCTTCTGCATAAATATCAATTAAAAAACCATATTTACACATATTTTCATATTTTACACAAATTTTTTCAAAAAATTTATATGATGTTGCTTCGAAAAAAATTACATTTGAAACTTCATATTCCATTACTGTTCTTATTCTTATTATAAATAATGGATATTTTGCTATGGAATTACATAAAAAATTGTAATCTTCTTCTGATAATATTTTATTTTTATCTATTAGTCTTTCATGACATGATGTGATATTTTTCTCTTTTGATTCTACTATTTTTGTTGTGTTTATTTCAGGTTTTTTTTCCTCTGTTTTGTTATTTGTGTTTGTTAGGTTTTCATATATTTTTTTTGTTATGTTTTCTATTGAAGGTAAAGTTAGGATTGAGATTGATAAGTTGAAAAATATGAAGAGTTTTATTAGGGACATTTTAAGAGAGAGTTTTTTATTTTTTTTTTCAAATTACATAAAATTTTGATTATTTTATTTTTTTTTTTTTAATTTATTTTTTGTTGATTTTATATTTATTTTTTCAAAATGTTTTTTTATTGTTAAATCATTTAAATTATATATTATTATTTTTATAATTATTATTGTTATATTTAATCATTATTATCAAGATAATAAAATAGAGGAGTTAAATTTTTATTATGAAATATTCCTTATTCATTCAGTTTTTCAAATATTATTATTATTCTATATTATTATAAAATACTAATTTTTGAATAAAATAAATTTTCTTTCTTATACTTTTCTATAAATAAATAAAAAAATTAAATTTTACTGAAAATGGAAGAAATAGAAAAGGATATAAGTGAAATAAAATTACAAAATGATATATCAAGAGAGATAAATGAAGAAGAAAAAGAATTAAAAATAGAAGATAAAAAAACAGAAATAGAAAAAGAAAAAATAAAAGAAAAAGAAAAAGAATACGAAAAACAAAATCAACAATTCGAATTAATAATAGACGAAAGTGAAATAGGTGAAAGAGAATTAAGAAAAAAATGTGAAGAACTAAAAAAATTAGCAGAAAAAATTCATAAAGCAAACATATCAAAAAGAAAAGAAAATAAAATAAAAGATGCAGAAATAGATTCATTAAATAATAAAATAGAAAAATTAAATTTAAACAATTACGATTTAGAATTAGCAATTCAAAAAGAATTAGAATTAAGAAATAAATATGAAAAAGAACAAAAAAGAATTGCAGATTATTGTAATTCATTAAAGAAAAAATTTGATAATATGGAAAAAACAATTCAAGATTATGAAAATACAATTAAAAGTATGAATCAAGAAAATGTTAAATTACAAGAAACATATGAAAAAAAAATAGAAGAAATAGAATTAAATAATATGAAATTAGAAAAAAAAATAGAAGATAGAATAAATTTATATAATCAACAAAAAAAAGAAATAATACAAAATCAAACAAAAATAGAAAATTTAACAAAAGAAATAGAACAACAAAAAAATATATTTAATGAAAGATTTATGATAAATAAAATAAAATATGATGAATTAGAAAAAAAATTTAGTGCAATACAAAAAAAATTATATGAACTTCAAATGGTTTTAGATATTAAAAAAACAGAAAGTAAAAATGCAAGAATTGAAAAAAGTAAAGGAAAAGTTGATGAAATTGAAATAATTGAAAAAAAAATTAAAGATTATGAAAATAATAATGCAAAATTAACTAATCAAATTGCAGAATTAACTAAACAATGGAAAGAAATGAGTATGGGAACAGTTAGTACTATGGATATGATTAATAGTCAAGCAAATATTTCGAAACATAAAAGAAATTCTAGTGCTTATAGAAGTCATAGAAGGGCTATTACTAAGAATTTTTATTAGGTTTTTTTTTTATTTTTTTTTTTTTAGTTTTTTTGTAGGAATTTTTATTTTAATATATTATTGTTTATATTATTATATTTTTGAAAAGTTAATTTTGATTTTTTTTTTTTTTATTTTTGTTTATTTTTTTATTTTATTATATTAAAATTTAATTATTAAAATATTTGTTTTTTTTTTTAAAATTTTTTATTTAAAAGAAAATGTATAATTGTTTTCTTTTTATATCATTAATAATAATATTATTAAATCAAATTGAAACTTCCAAAATAAAAAATTATTATAATTTAACTGATTCAAATTTTGATAATTTAGTAATTACAAATAATAAAAAAATTAAATGGTTAATTTTATTTTATGTCCATAATTGTAAATTTTGTGATCAAACAATAAAAATACTAGAAAAAGATATAATAACACATTATTCAAAAAATTCAGATATAAAATTTGGTTTAATAGATTGTGATAAAAACTTATGGTTAGCAATAAGATTTAATTTATCATATACACCTTATATAATATTAATAGAAAATAATAGATTATATCAATTTAAAACATTTCCAGGAAAAGATTCTTTTATTAATTTTATTGATGAAGAAAAAACAGTTGAAGATAGTTTAATTATTCCAACAAGTTTATCAAAAATTCAAAAAGGATTTAAAATTTTTAAAGGATTTTCTTCAGAAATTTCTAAATCAATTCAAGATTTTTTAAATAAAAGAGGTTATAAAATAAATTGGAAAAATGAATATAGTATGATTTTAATTGCTGTTTGTACTGTTCTTTTTATTATTTTTGAGTTTATTCTTTTAATTTGTCTTACTAAATGTTGTTTTAATAGTAAAAATAATGAAAATAATGATATGAAAAAAAAGAGTAAAAAGAAAAAAGATAATGAAAATGAGGAAAAGAAGAATGATAATGAAGATATGAAAGATAAAAAAAATAAACATGAAAAAAAAGAGTAATATTATATTTTGAAATCATATTATTTTAATATATTTTTTAAATTAACAATATATTTTTTTTTTAATTTTATTTTTTTATCTCAAGGTACTTTTTTCATTTTTTAAAAAATTTTTTTTAAATTTAATAATTTTTAAAAAAATAGAATTATAGTAATAATTATATTAATTGTAAAGTCATAATAAATTGGGGATTGGGGATTGGGGATTGGGGAT
>JAJJLH010000022.1:0-17529 GCA_023806865.1 Isotricha sp. YL-2021a
CCCAATCCCCAATCCCCAATCCCCAATCCCCAATCCCCAATCCCCAATCCCCATTTTGAAAAAATTTTTTTAATTAAAAATATTTTTTTAAATAATTAATTATATAATATTAAAAAAGAATTTATTTTTGAAAAAAAAATGTTAAGAGGTGAAATAATAATATAAGGGATTATTTGATGGGGGAAAATAATAATAAATAATATAGTAAACATATTAGGGGTAACTAGAGGCAACTAACTTTTTAAAAAAAATCCTATCATAAAATAGTTAAGGAGTGAAACAATAATATAAACATTTAAAGAATATACCATTCATATTAATTAAAAGTGTTTTACACTTAATTTAATTTTTAATTTATCCTTCTTATTAAATATGTAACTAAGACCAAAATCTAATTTATTATTATTTAAATATATTTCAAAATATTCTTTCGTTTCTTCTTCGTCATCATAATGTATTTTAGAATAATTAAATTTCTTTAATATAATTTAGTAATTGTACTTAATTATTTAATTTTTCTTCTTTAATATCATAAATACATTCCCTATAATTGTTTTCATTATTAATTCATCATAAATTAAAATAAGGAATTATAAGGAACAAATAAAATATAAATAATAAGGAAAAAAAATTAAGAAAGGATGTGGTTTGGGGGATAAAATGAAGGAAGTGAGAAATTAATTTAAATATTTTAAAGTTATTAATTGTTCACCAAAAAATAAAAAAATAAAATAACATATTTATTCCCATTATTATATTCTTTTTTTATCTTTTTTTTTTTTGTTTTTAAATTTTTTATTTAATTCTTATAAATTATTTTTATAATATTTAAATCCTTATTCTATATAATTTTAATTAATATTAATGGATACAACTAACCAATCTACTCTTTCTCAAAATAAACAGCTTATTACTCAATCAAATGATATTGAAAAAGAAATTTATTTTATTCTATTAATTCCAAGTGAAGAGAAAATAAACTCAAATTTTAAATTTTTATCAGAAATTAATCCTCAAAATATCTACAAAAAAAAATTTGAAAAAGGCAATGGCCTATATCTTGAATACAATGTCTTTAAATTATGTGTAAAAAAAAAAAGAATAAAAGAAAAAGATAAAAATGTTTATAAAATAGAATCTATAGAAGGAGAAGATGAATATGATATTGAATTTTCTGTTAAAGAAAATACCTTCGTTTATTATACTGAATTAAAAAAAGGAAATAAATGGCTTGATAATATTGTAAAAGAAGACATTGATCAAAAAATTATTCCACTTTACAATAAATTAGAGACATTTTTGAATGCTTTGGAAAATAATAATGAAAATAATAAAAAAGAAAAATTATATGATGAAGCAATTGACTTATATGAAAAGAAAAAAAAATTTAGTCTTTTAATATTCATATTTCTTAAAATTTATGACGATAAAAAAGATTTATGTTCTAAATTACTCAAGATATTTCAAAAAATAAATGAAAAAGAAAATACAGATAAAGATAAAGAATTGGATACATATTTAGAAACTTTTCAGAAAATTTATTCAAATGCAGATAATATTATAAATGAATATGGTTATGACCCTGTTACTTTTTATGGAATTTTATTTTGTTATTTAAGTTATTATGATAAAGAGAATTTTTCCAAAAATATAAAAGAATTCTATGAAGGAAACGCCGATATATTATATGAAATTTTAATTATATATTATTCACACTTTAAAAATCCATTAAATCAAGATTCGGAATTTTATAATAATTTTATAAGTTATGCAATAAAAGAAAAAAAAGAATTAAATAAAATTGAAAGAATATTAAATTATATAGATGATATTGAAACATATTTATGTGTTATAAATAAGAATAAAGAAGATATTTTTAAAAAAAATGATGATTTGAAGTATAATCCGATTAACTTATCTTCTAATTTAAAACTTATAAAAAAAACAGAACAGAAAGAAATAGATAGCATAATAAATTCAATTAAAGAAATTATTAAATATTCAACTGATAATAAGATATTAATAATATATTTGAAAAGTGAATTTTGGATTGTTCTATTAAAACAATATAATATTCCTGATATAGAAAATATAAATAGTTGTCATCGTTTAAGAGATCTATATAAAGAATACAATAATTTAATTAATTCCTTATATAAAGATACTACTGATGAAAAAGAAAAAAATATTAAAAAAGATATAAATAAATATTTTTCGAGAGATGAATTTGCATTTATATTAAATAATAATATTAAAAAATTGTTGGAAAAAAATGATAAAAAATATGAAGCTCAAGAAAAACTGGGTACTATTGAAAAATATAATCCATATTATAATACTAAAGATAAAGCTGATATAGAAAGATATAAAAATAATAGAGAAACAGCTATTTTTAATAATATACATTTTGATAGCCCTACTCCAGCATTTAAGGAAACATTTCATAAATTGAATTTTGAATATATGTTTGAAGAAAATATAACAGAATTTATAAATAAAATATTATCTAAAATTAAAGATATCTCAACTTTTGGTACTGTAATGGAATTAATAGATATAAAACGTATAGGAAAGAAAAAAAAATATTATTATAATTTACTTAAAGAGAAATACGAATTAATTATTAAAAATCAAATTCAATTACTAAAAGAAAAGGATAAATTAAATCAAGCTGTTAAAATATTATCTGAATTTATAAGTAGAATCTTTTTGGAGGAAGGAGATAATAGTTTTTTAGAAGAAAAAATTGGAAAATTAGATGATAAAATAAAAGCATTAATATATAATGAATTAATGAAAACATATAATGATAAAGAATATGAAAAAATGAAACAATATATATATGATATATTTTTAAATAAATTAGAGGATATTGATAATATAATTAAATTAATTGATAGTTTATCAGAAAAAGATAAAAAAAATTTTTTAGAAGAATTAATGAAAAAATGTGAATTTACAAAAGATGAATTTTATTCAAATTCTGAAAATAAAAAAATAAAATTATTATGCTATTTAAATGAAAAAGAAAAATTAGAAATTAAATATAATGTTAAAATAGAAAATACATTAGATGATATAAAAAATGATTTAGAAATAGAAACAGGTACAATACTTAAAAAAAAATTAGAAGAATTTTTAAATTTAAGAGAAAAAAAATTTGAGAATAAAAAAGAAGAAGAAAAGAAAGAATTAAAAGATGAGGATAAAAATGAAAAAGAAAAAGAAGAAAATAAAGATGACATTAATGAAGAAAATAAAAAAGTAATTATAAGAAAATTAGAATTAATAAAATTAGTTTTGGAAACCTATAATCCAAAAAAAAAATATAGAGATTTAAAAAAAATTATAACAGATATAAATGAAAAGATTAAAGATTTAAATTTCATAAAAAATTCTCTTATAATATTTCATAGAAAGAAATATATAGCAGAAATAAAAGAGTTATCACAAATTATTGAAGATATAGAAACTAAGCCAATAAAGGAATATAAAAAACAAAAAATGAAAGAGGAAATAGATAAGTTATTAGGACTAAAAAAAATTAGTAAAGAAATAAATCAAGTGAAAGATTTTTTACTTTTTAAAAAGATATTTGAAAAATCACAAGGTAAAGATCAAGCAGAGCGTTTTGAAGATGCAAAAAAAAAATTAATAGATATAACAAAATTATTTACAAAGCTTGAATCGGATAATGAAATAGATATTGAAATAATATTTGAAGATTATAAAAATATTTTTAATAATATAAAAGAAGAATTAAGCAAAAAAGAAGAATCTAAATCGGATGAATTTATAAATCAAATGGTAAAATATTTTAAAATAAAAAATGAAAAAACAATAAAAGATATAAGTATGATAATTAAAAGTAAAACATATGAAATGGTTGTTAAAAGTATAAAATTTTTTTTTGAAAATTTTGAAAATAGAAAATTAACTTTGCCTAAAAATATAGATTTATCAGAAATGAATTTGAAAAATCTTGAAAAAACTTTAAAAGATTTAAAAGATAATAAAATATTTGATTATGAAACAAAAAGTATTAATTATAAAGTATTTACTTCTTTTAATGAAAAAAAAGAACCAATAGATTTTTTAATAAAAATAAAAAAATACTGATATTAATTATTTAAAAGATAAATTAGATCCAACTATTAAAAGTATTTCTATTAAAGATATTGAAGATGCAAATGAATGTTTAAATCACTTTAAAAAACTAAATTTAGAAAGTTCAGAAATAATAAAATATATAAGTGAATTAGAACCGGAAATAATTGAAAAATTTGTAAGTTATACAAAACATTATCCATCAATTATTGAATTAGATAGAAAGAATGAAAAAGATATTTTTGAAGATATATATAAAATTATTGAAGATGCAAGCTTAATATTTAGATTGGATAAGGAATATTTTTATTATAAAATTGATGGAAAGTCAAATCAAAAAAATATTAAAGAATTAATTGATTTAAAAAATAAAATTAATATTCAGCCGGAAAATAAACAAAAAAAAAATGAAGAAATAAAAGATTTATACCAAAAAAAAATTGATAAATTAATATTTTTTAAAAATATAGTATCTAATTTTGAAGTAATATATAATAAAATTAAGATTTTAAGAAAAAAAGGATATAATATACCAATAATAATAAATATTTTAATAAAATATCCAAAAATAACATATATTTTTAATGATGAAGATGAAGAAAAAGAATTTAAAAATATAAAGAATTATTTATTTACAATAAAAAATTACTATGAAAATCAATTAAATACAATTTATCAAAATGAAAAATATTTAAGATTTTTATATGGACCATTATTTAGAAAAATAAAAATGCATCAAGAGGGAAATTGTGAAGTATCTGGAGTAATAAGATATATTTTAAATAAAGTAGATTATAAAGATGAAATTGAAGATGGGATGCTATATAATGTGAAATTAGATGAAGATTATGAGTATGCATATAAAGATTATACTAAAATAATATTTGATAATATGTCAAAATATATTATTTCATTATTTGAAAAAAATGGTTTAAATTACCAAAAACATTATGAAAATATGTTAATAAAAGGAGAAAAAAAATACAAAGGTATTTATATATTAAAATGTGAGAATATATCAATAGAACAAACAATTTTACATTTATTTAAAGAAAAATTAGAGAAATTACCTATAGCACAAAATTTATTAATTTGTAATAATGAAACATCTATTGAAGAAATGCAATCATTTTTTTATAGAGCAATATTATGTGATTATAATACTTTATTTATAATTGAAATATTAGAGTCATTTTCTAATTTTCAGCATAATAAAATGTATAGTTATATTAATAAATTATTATCATATAAATTAGAAAATACAGACAATAAAAAAAAATCTACAAGAGAATATTTAAATAGTTGTATTTATTTTCTTTATAAAAATTTAGAAAATGAATCTTCTTTTTTACATGAATTAGGGAAATATAAAATTCAAAAATTGGAATCCTTCAATAAAAAAAATAATATTAATAATGAAAAAGAAAATAAAATGGAAAATTTAAATATGAGTAGTATTTTAAATGCTTCAAATGATTCATATAAACTATCAAAAAATATAAAAGTTTTTTTTTCTGATGTATGTGGTTTAGGTAAATCTTTTAAAATTAAAAAATTGATAAAAGAAATAAATAAAAGATATTATCATTTTCCTTTAGGTGGAATGTTGTCAAAAAAGGTTATTTATGAAAAACTATTAAAATTATTAAAAAAAATTAAAAAAGATGCAAAAATTAAAATAGATAATGAAGACAATAAAAATAATGAACAAAATAAAGAATATTTGGAATATAATAATGTTATTGTTCATTTAGATTTAATTGAATCTAAAGAAATATCTTTAATAAATGAATTTTTATTTGCATTTCTTATTACTAAATTTTATACTAATAATGAAGATATTATTTATATTCCAAATAATATAAAAATTTATATAGAAATTCCTAATAGTTTCGAAAATTATTTTGAAAAATATGAAATTTTAAATGAATTTGAAAAGGAGCATATTAAACTTGGAGAATTGCCTAAACTAGAATTAGAGGATAATTTAATACAAATTTTTAATAGATTAATAGGAAAAAAAACAAATGAAGAAATAGAAAAATTTATAAAAGAAAATATAGGTATTACAGAATATTCTTATCATCAAGTGCAAACTTTTATAAAACTTTTTATAAGTCAATTTAGTATATTCGATGGAAAATTATCATTTGTAAATTCTAAAAACTTTAATAAATGTATTAATTACTTTACAGAAAGTTCAAAATATTTTACAAATGGTGGATTTGCAAAATTAATAATGAATAAAAAACAAGAAATAAAAGATAAAAATGATTTATGTTTAGATGCATATGAAAATGATTTAAATAAAAAATTTAATACTTCATTAATTTTTATAGACCAAAAAACTAGAAACATTAAATTAGAATTACTCCCAGATATAAATGAAGATACAAAAATAAATAATAATTTAAATAAAGAAGTTGATATAGTGTATTTAATAGATGCAACTGGATCAATGGGTTATGAAATAAATGCTGCAAAAGAACATGTTATTCAGATTTTCAACGAATTAAAAAAGAAATATAAAGATTATAATTTTCGTTTTGGTTCAGTTTTTTATAGAGATAAAATAGATTCTCAATATGATGAAAATGAATATTTCCCTTTAACAGATGATATGGAAGATTTAAAAAATAAAATATCTACAATTAAAGCATATGGAGGAGGAGATGGACCAGAAGATTGGGTTGAAGGATATAAAATAGCATTAAAAGATATGAAATGGAGGGGAGGAATTAAATTAATAATACATATTGCAGATGCTGGTGCCCATGGAGAAGAATTTTCAATAAATGATAGATATCCTGATCAAGGTCTTTTATTACCTCCTTTAATTCAAGAATGTGAAAAAAAAATATTAATATTATTGGATTTAAAATTAGTAAAAGCCCAGAACGCTCATTTGATAAAATAACTGATATATATAATGAATATAAATTATCGGATCATAATAATGGACAATTTATAGAAATTTATGAATTTATTAGAAATAATTCAAAAACTGTTTCAGAAAATTTTCATAAGCTAGTTATTGAAGCAGCTAATCAAGTGGTAAATCCTACACATAGATTTTTACAAAGATTAAAGCAAATATTATATCTTGAAAATGAATTAGAAAATGATAAAGGTAATAATAAATCATTATTATCTATATTAAATTTAAATACAGATAATTATGTAATAACTGAAGATAATTATAAAAAAATGTTATTATTAATTTATAGAATAAAAGCAAATATACCTGTTATAATTATGGGAGAAACTGGTTGTGGTAAAACTACTTTAATAACAAAATTAAGTCAAATTTTAAATAACTGTGAAAAATTAGTGGAAATAATTAATATACATCCAGGTATTACAGATGAAGAAATATGCAAAAGGATGAAAGAATTAAATGAAAAAGCAAAAGGACAAAAATATATAAATGAAGGAAAAAAAAAAATAAAAAAAGAATTATGGGTTTTCTTTGATGAAATTAATACTTGTTTATCATTATCACTTTTGACAGAAATTTTTATGAATAGAACATTTAATGGAGATAAATTAGAAGAAAATATAAGACTTATTGGAGCATGCAATCCATATAGGAAAAGAAAATTAACAGCAGAAAAATGTGGCTTAACAAGAGAAGATGATAAAGAAGAAGAATTAGTATATAAAGTAGAACAATTACCACAATCATTATTATATTATGTGTTTAGTTTTGGAAAAATAAAAGATGAAGATGAAAAAAAATATATAAAAAGTATTGTATATAAAATATTTAACAAAGATGAAGAAGTATTACATAATTTAACAACTGAAGCAATATCTGAATGTCATATATATTTAAGAAAAACTTTTGAAGATCCTTCAATAGTATCATTAAGAGAAATATCAAGATTTACAAAATGTGTTGAATTTTTCAATGATTATTTTCTAAAAAAAAATAAAAACAATGAAACCAAGGATAAAATAGATGATGAAACAAAAAAATATTATAAAATAAAAAGTATTATATGTTCTATATATATATGTTATTATATAAGATTAATAAATGATGAAAAAAGAGGTGGCTTTGATGCTGAATTACAAAAAACATTATTAAAAATAGTTAATTTTTATTCAGAAAACAAAAATAATGAAGAAAATGAAATTAATTTATTAAATAAAATAAAGAATGAAAAATTAAAAAAAGAAGTTTTAGAAAGAAAAAATTTTGAACAATTTAGTGACCTGTTAAAAATTGAAGAAGAATTTTTATTAAAACAAATAGAATTAGATAAAGGTATAGGTAAAAATGAATTATTAAAAGAAAATTTATTTTTATTATTTTTAGCAGTTGTTACAAAAATACCAGTAATTATAATTGGTAAACCAGGTACTGGTAAAAGTTTGAGTGTTCAATTAATATATAATTCAATGAGAGGAAAATATTCTAAAAATAAATTTTTTCAAAAATATCCATCAATAATTCAAATTTATTTCCAAGGTTCCGAATCTACTCAACCTGAAGATGTTACAGAATTATTTAAGAAAGCAGAAGATTTATATGAAAATTATATAAAGTTAAATTTAGAAAATAAAGATAATGTACCTATATATATGATTTTATTTGATGAATTAGGATTAGCTGAAAAGGCCCCAACAAATCCACTTAAAATATTACATAATAAACTTGAATATGATGGTAAAAATGAAGGTGTATGTTTTATAGGTATTAGTAATTATTCTTTAGATGCGGCTAAAATTAATAGAGCTTTATGTTTATCAGTACCTAATTTAGAAGAAAAGTTTATGCAACTAAAATCTACTTCTGAAAGTATTGTAGAAAGTATTTCTGAAGATATATCTAAAGATACTTCTAAAATGTTAATTTTTAATATACTTTCAAAGTCTTATCAACTATATAAGCAATATTTAAATCTTATTAAAAAATTAATAGTATTAAAGAAATACATTAAAGAAAAAGAAGAATTAAAAGGAAAAGATCTTAAAGAAATTGAAGGTTATCCAGAATTTAATAAATTATTAAAAAAGGAAAAAATAAAAACAGAATTTCATGGAAATAGGGATTTTTATAATCTCATAAAAGGTGTAGCAATAGAAGGCTCAAGATTAAATAATATTTCTGATGAAAATCAAATTATACCAATTATTGAAAATTATATTGAAAGGGATTTTGGAGGTATAAGGTATAAAATAAATATAGATTTTGATATAGAATGTAATGATATAAAAGAAGAAATGAAAATACTTAAGGAGATATTAAAAGAAAAAATACCTAAATCAAAACAAAAAAAAAATGAAATAAAAACAGAAAATGAAGAAGATAAAATAATAAAAGTTACTTCAGTATTTTTATTTAAAAAAATATATAATGTAGCATGTACAATAGTAGATAGTTCAAAGGATAATATAAAAGGGATTATTTATGAAATAAAAGATGATCATATGAATAAATATGATTTAAATAAATGCATTAATGATAATATAAATGATAATAATAGTCGTTATTTATTATTAGCAATTAAATCAAGTTTAGCACCATTAATAGATCAAATTATAAGAATTCAAAATCCAGACAAAAAAGATATAGATTTTATTAATGGGAGTCCATTTTCAGATGATAATAATAATGAATATAAAGTTAAAAAAGTTAGTGAAATTCAAAATAGTGCATCAAAACAAGATAAAATAGTTATATTACAAAATTTAGAGCCAATACAACCCTATTTATATGATTTATATAATATGAATTATAAAATAATTGATGAACAAAAATATGTTAGAATATATTTAGATAATTTTAGTGAAGTTTTAACACCAGTTAATGATTCATTTAGAATTATTATTTTAGTTGATAAAAAATTTATTAATTCAGTTGATATAGCATTCTTAAATAGATTAGAAAAAATAAAAATTAGCTTTAGGGATTTATTGAATACTCGTCAGAAAGAATTACAAAAAGTAATATTAAATGAAATTAGATTGAAAGAAGAAATTGAAAAAGAAGAATCAAAAATTAATTATGATTTAAATCAATTATTAATTAATTGTGGTGAACAGGAAATTGGAGGGCTAGTTTATTATTATTTTTTAGAAAATCAAAATGAAAATATAAATGAAGCTGAGATAAAAGAAAAAATATATAGTAAAATAAGTAATATTTTACCACAAGATATTATAATAAATTTACCAGAAGAAAATCCAATAAAAAAAACATATTTTTCCCAACAAAGATATAATAATTTTAATTCATATATAAATGAGCTAGGAGGAAACAAAGATAATTATAAAATTTCAATAATATATACTTTTAGTAGCATTACTAATATTATAGAAGGATATGATAAAACTGAACAAATTATGATAACAGAAATTAGGACAGAAGATAAATTAAAAAGTGATATAGATGATATTAAAAGTAAAAATGAAATTGAAGAACAAAATAAGCATATGATATTATTTAATTTTGAACAATATAATTCAAATACAATACAATTTATAAGTGATTATATTAATAATTATTGTAAAGATGATGATTATAAATATATATTTATAATTCATATACATAGAAGTTTTAAAATTGAAAAGAAAACAAAAAAAGAAAAAGCAATTTATTCAATTCCAAATATTTATAAAAATATAAATCAAGTGTTTATTGATAATTTACAAGGTTCAAATATATCTTTAAAAGATTTATTAAAAAAAAATATAAAAGATGTTATGTTTAATGCAGATACATTTAGGGAATTAGACAATGAATTTAAAGATATATTAGTAAATTTTGTATATGAAGAAATGTCTGAAAAAAATAAAAATGAAATAACAGAAAATAGCACAATGAAAAATATTTCAACTTTTCATAATGAAAAATTTCATAAAAAAATTAAAATAAATAATAATGAAGAAAAATATTGTAATGATATAACAGATTATATGGAAAAAGAAATAGATTTTAAAAATAATTTAATAAAAAAAGCAAAGGAATTAATAGAGATAGATAAAGATGCACAAGGAGATTGTCAAAGTTTAGTTAATAAAATGTTTAATAAAAACCATATAAATAAAAATAGTATTGATATTATATCTTGTATATTAGATTATATTAAAGAAAATATATTTAAAAAATATTTACAATATATATTTAAAGTATTGGAACATAATAATTTTCTTACTACATTAATGGAAGTAAATAATGATAAAAATATTAAATTGGATAAAAATGATAAATCTAATAAAAATATATTAAAGAATTAAAAACTAAATTTTTATCAGAAATAAAAGTAAATGATGTAAAATATGAACCTAAATTTTTGTATAATTATAAGATACCAGGGTTTTATAATTTTTATGAAGATTTATCTGATTATTTAACTAAAAATATTACTGTAGAATTTTTTGATAATGAAAAAAAATTAAGAAATTATTCAGGGGATAAACCTCAGACAGTAAAAGATAAATTTCATAAAAAAGAAAAAGAATTATTAAATAAAGTATCAGAAAAAATATGTCATGATAATTTATATTTTGATTTAATTAATAAAATTACACCAGATTTAATATTAAAAGATTACATTACATTTTATTTAGAAAAATCTATAGGTACTTATTCTAATGGCTATTGGAAAATAATTGAACTATTATTATCTTTAAGATTTTTAGAAGAAAATGAGACAATAAAAAAAAATAATTATAATCCAATTGATATAATAATATTAAAAATAATATGGATAGAATCAAATAGTAATTATATTGAAAATATATTAAAAGTTGTTAAGATTAGTAAAGATATTATTAATGATAAAGATGGAATTAAATTATATCAAAAAATACAGGATTCAATTGTTGATAAAGATAGTCCTATTAAATATATATTTGATGAAGAAAGAAACCCAGAATTTACAAGAGAGGTAAATGAATGCTTTTATGTTTTTTTAGCTGGTTTATGTTTAAGTATAACTGAAGATATAAAATTAATGGAAAAAACTGTTAAGGATTATTATGATAGATTAAAAGAAATAAATAATATTTTACAAATTTTAAATCATGATTTAGATATATATCTAAATGAATTATTTATTATAGATGAATTAATAGTAATAATAGAATATGAATTGGATAAAGGAATAGAAAATATTCAAAATATTGAAACAATCAAAAATTATTTTATAGATAATTCTAAAATTATACGAAAAAATAGACCTGATAAATTAAGTCAATTAATAAATAATTTCATAGATTTAAATAATAAATTAAAACAAGAAAAAGATGAAAAATTCAAAAATAAATATTATGATATATTAAAATATATATATATGCAAGAAATAAAAAAAATAAATGAAGATACTTATTGTGCTACAATACTTGGTGAATTAATGAAAGAAAAAGAAATTATCAAAAAATCCAATGATATATTACAAATTTTATTACAATCATATATAGAAAAAGAAGATTATATATATACACTAAAAGATTTATTAGATAGTAAAGATAAAATAATAAAACTTATAAATAAAGATTTATCAGATAATACAAAAGATTATTATTTAGCATTATCAGAAACTATAACTTATTTTTTCGAAAAAAATTCATTAATTTATTTAAAATATATTTTAAAAGATGAATCTTTAGGAGGAGAACCATTAGATATTTTTAAAAATTGCAATGAATTTTTATTTAAATTCAAAAAAAATGTAACTAAATCTGGTCAAAATGTAAATATTACAAAATTATTTTGTATAGGTTATATAAAATCATATTGTCATACATTTATTAAAATGCATGATAAATCTGAATTCAACCCTGAAAATATAATTAAACAAATTAATAAATGTGATGAAATAAAAATGATAAAACTATATATATATAAAATAATATATTATCGAAGTAAAAAGCAAATAAAAGTATTTTTAAGTGATACAACTAAATCTAAATATAAACTAGATAAATATGAAGGATTTAAAGATTTTATTAAATTCAAAAATGAAGAGAATTTAATTTATGAAAATAAAATATCAGATAATGATAATTTCCAAAATATATATAAAACAATTGATGAATATCTAAAAGATGGTTTTAAAAATAAAATAACAAAAAATGATATTAATGATGGAAAATTTAATTTTGATGATTTTTATATGGTTGCATGTAATTTAATATTATCAAAATTAAAACAAAAAGATTTTGAAACAGATGATATTTATATTAATTTTTATAATAATGTTTGTGAACCATTATATAAAAAAAATGATGAAGAAGAAGATAAATTATTAATATTAATTCAATTTCTATTTGAGAAAGAAAAATATTTAGAAATAAAAAAAAATTATGAAATTAAACCAGAAGACATTGATATATTATTATATGGATACAGATATTGTTTAAATGAAATATCAGAAGAATATAATGATAAGGAAGATTATATTTATACATCTTTGTATAATCATTATAAATTGGATTATTTAGATAATAATTTTTATCCTGGTAGTGATACAAAAGAAGAGGAGTCTTATTATGAATTATATAATAAAATAGAAAACCATTTCAAAGAAAAGCCAAATCAAGGATGTTATGTTTGCTTATGTGATATAGGATATTATCATTCAATCCCTTCTGGCTTTCCTGGTTATTCTGAAAAAAATATTAAATGTCCAAATTGTGATAAAGATATTGGAGCAAAAGAAATATATGTAGACGAAAAAATTGAAACAGAAATCAAAATGCATCAAATATATGAAACAATTAAGAGAGAAAAATATTTCAGAATATTTAAGGATAAGGAAGAAATTAAAGAATTAGAAAGATATAAAGATAAATATAAGAAATTAAAAGAAATAAATTATATGACAATAGAAGAATTTAAACAAAAATATATAAAGCCATTATATAATAAAGAAAAAGGGTTAAATAAAATAAATGAAAATAATTTTAAAAAAGATAATAAAAAAATAAGAAATTTAAGTCAGATATCATATAGATTATTAAATTACATTTTATATTCACATTTATTTTTCGCCAAATTATTCACCGATTCAGAAAAATTCGATAATTATTTACCAAAAGGAATGAAATGGTTTAATACAATAAAAGAATGTTTTATTTTATTACAAAAAGAGTTAGAAAAAAAGGGCATTAAAGAAATAGAAATATTTATGAATTTGATTTTTAAAGATTTATTTAATAAATTACATGATAAAGAAAGTATTAATGATTATGAAGAACTTATTAAATTTGAAAATGAATTGGAGGAATTAATTCAAAAAAAATTTAAGGAAGCCAAAAAAGAAATTGATGAATTGAAAAATTTTGAAAAGGAAAGTATAAAAGATAAAACATCAGGAATTGCATTATTAAAAGAAATATATAATAAAAATGATTATAATCTTAAAGATTATCCATATTATGAACATTTTTATTATACTGATTATTTAGATGAAGAATATATAAATAATATGTTAGAACATATGGATAAAAATGAATATCCAATATTGAGCAAATATTTAGAATTTAAAAATAAAAAAAAAATTAAAGATAAATATTCTTTAGATAATTTGATTATCTTTAATAAAGTATTAAAATTATTTAATGATAAATATTCTAATCAAATTACAAGAGAATATGCTGAAACAACAATTATTAAAAATAGTGATATTTATCAAAAATCTCCTGAAAATGAAAAGGACCTTGAAGATATAAAAGAACCTGAAAATAAAAAAGATTCTAAAAATAAAAAAAAATCTAAAAGAAAAATAGAATTTGACAATAAAGAACTAATTGATCAGTTTATTAAATTATATAATAGTTTCGAATTAGTAGAAGAAGATAGAAAGATGAAATTAAATGTTGATAAAAATTGTATATGTGACTTTCTTTTAGTTGATGATAATAAATATGGAGAAACATATAAAAAAATTTATGAAAAATTTATAGAAAAGCAAAATAAAGAATTAGAAGATTTATTAGATAAAAAAATTAATATAGGAATATTTAATAATAATTGTAAAAATAAAATAAGTGTACAACAAATAAAAGATAATGAAATATTTGCATTTAATATTCCAAAAAAAAAATTTAATTTTATTGAAGTTGTATGTAATTCATCATATAGAAAAGTAATAGATACTCAAAATTATGAAAATTATAATGAATATGAAATAAGTTTTGATTCGATAGAAACAAAAATGAGTGATTTATTATTAAAAAACAAAAAATTATTAAATAATGAATTAATACGATTTAGTTATAATAATGAAGTATTTAGTAATGAAATAAAAGATTTAATTTGTAATTTTAAATATGGTGATATGAAAATAAGTCTAGGAATAGATGATAAAGTTGTATTTTATAATTATATTATTGATAATGATGGAAATAATGAAAAATATAAAAGTATTATAAATGATTTTATAACTTTAATAAAATATTTAAATAAAATAAAAGACAATAATATTATTAATGAAAATACAAAAATTAGTGAAATAGAAATAGTTAAAACCAAAAAAAATATATCAAAGGATTTCCAAGATATATTTATAAATAATAATGATAAAGATAATAATAATAAAGGTAATAATGATTTAATTGTTAATAAAATACCAAATATGTTTGATTATTATTTAAAGATTATATTTAAATATATAAAAAAAGATATTGAAAAATATCAAGAAAAAAAAGAAGATAAAAATGAAGGAGATAAGAAAAAAGAAAATGACAAAAAAGAAAAATCAAAATTTTATTTTGATGAAATAACTATAAAAAAATTAGATGAAATTTTTGAGAAAAAGGATATGATTATTAAAAAAGAATCATTAGCTACAGCAATAAGATTATTTATAAGTATTGTATTATATAGAGAAAAAGAAAAAGATAAGGATAAAAAAATTAAATTAAACAGAAAAAATATAATAGAATATTTAAAAGCAAAAGATATATGGGAAGCAAATATATATAATGATGGACAATTTGAAGAAAATTTAGAAAAAATAAAATCATTAAATATAAAAATAAAGGAAATATTATGGTTTTATTATTATTTGATAGATAATAAAGATGAAGGGTTTGAAAATGAAGTAAAAGAGCACTTAAAAAAAATAAAAGATAAAGAGGAAAAAAAAAGGTTAGAAAAAGAAAGAATAGAAGTAGAAGATGAAGGAAAAGAAGAAGAAGAAAAACTAGAACAAGAAGAAAAAATTAAAGAAGAAGAAGAAGAAGAAAAAGAAGAAAAAGAAGATGAAGAAGAAGAAGAAGAAGAAAAAGATGAAAAAAGAAAAAAGAAAAGAAGAAGAAGAAGAAGAAGAAAAAGAAGAAGAAGAAAAGATTCATATTCAGATTCAGATTCAGAGTCAGAGTCAGATTAGATAAATTAAATTAAAAATTTTATTAATTAATTATTATTAAATTATTTAAAATTTGAGCAAATTATCATTTAAAATAATAATTGGGGATTGGCCCATTCTTTTATTTTTTTATTTATTCAATAAATTAAAAATATTTATAATTTATTAATTTATAAATTTAGCATATGAAATATAATATTTTTTTTAAATATTTTGTTGTATTTATATAAATAAAAAATAAGTGCATATAATTTAAACAATATAAAATAAAATATTTTACATCTAGTAAAATAAAATTCAAAATATAGAAAAATTCAAAATATACTTCGTAAACATTTCAATTATCCAGGTAGATGTATTTTGAAATAGATTTTTTTTGAAAATATAATTTATTTAAGAATATATATAATTTAGAATTAGAAATAAGATATAACATTCTTTCAGAATCCTTACAAATAAGTTACACATTGAATTCAATTTATTTAAATTTATAAATCATTTTTCATTTAAAAAAATAATTAAATAATATATTAAATCTAAAAAACTTAATATTTTTTTTATATTTTAAATCATAATATGTTCTCATTTTATTTTTCAACTTTTTCCCATAAATTTTTCATATCAATTTTTTTTATTAAAAATTTGAATCATTTTTTTTGTGTGAAAAATCATCAATAAATCTATGTTTCATATAATTGATTTAAAATAAATTATTTGATTTGAGTTGTTATTTAATTTTTAATAACAAAAATTAAACTAAATAAAAATATGAATATTATCCTTTTTTCTAATTGACATAATATCTCAATATAATAGATTTTTATTAAAAGAATAATTAGTTAATCTAATTAATTGAATAATAAAATTGATTAAAATTTTATTTTTATTTTTTTAAAGTTTCATTTAAAATATTAGGGTATTGGATTAAGCCCAATCTTCAAACCCTAATCCTCAACTAATACAAATTTTGTATTATTTTTTATAATATAATATTCATTAACTAATATAAATAATAAAAATTAATAATTTTTGTATATTTTTTAATAAAATCTTTGGGGATTGGGGATTGGGGATTGGGGATTGGGGATTGGGGATTGGG
>JAJJLH010000023.1:0-17264 GCA_023806865.1 Isotricha sp. YL-2021a
CCCAATCCCCAATCCCCATACAATTAAAAATAATTTAATATTTTATTTTATAAAATATAAAAAATAAAAAAATTTTAAAAATATATAAATTAATAGAAAACAATAAATATAATTAATTTAAGCAATAAAAAAATAATATATCAATTATTTCCAATAATATTAATTAATCCAATATTAGCTCTACTTACAACTCTCATTGGAGGTTCACTTGTACCAACTCCATTTGCACAATAAACATAATATTTATTTAAATAATTATATAAACCATTTAAAACTCTACTTTTTAAATAAATATAAATATTAGTAGGAATCATTTGAGCACCATGTGTATGTCCACATAAAAATAAAAATATATTATATGGAATTAAATCTTTTGGTTTAAATAAAGGAACATGACATATACAAATATTAATTAAAGGTGAATTTTTATCTACAATTTCCATTAATTTTTTTCTTTGGTTTTTAAAAGGATTTTCATAATCAATTCCAATTAAATTTATTTGATTATTAAATATTATACTTTCATTTGATAAATGTTTTATTCCTATATTTTTTATCATATTTAATGTTTCATTTATATCTGAAAAATATTCATGATTTCCAGTTACATAATATTTTGGTACTTTTATTTCTTTTAAAGGTTCTAACATATCTTCTTTCATTTTAATTTTTCCTAAATTACCTTCACAAATATCTCCTGTTATTACTAAAATATCATATTTTTCTTCTTTTAATTTATTTACTAATTTTTTAACAAATGATTTTCCATATACTATTCCTAAATGCATATCACTAACATGACATATTGTTAATTTTCCTTTTAATTTATTTGTATAAATTGTACATTTATCAAAACGAATATTTCTTTCATTATAAATTCCTATTATTGATAATATTATTCCTGTTCCAAAATGAATTATTAAATTATATAATTTAGATAAATTATTTTTCCCATATATAATTACTATTATATATCCTAATGTAAGGTTCATTAGAAATCCTAATAATAAGAAGAAGATATATGAGACAGTTTTGAATAATTTTATTGAAATGTGATATGATATAAACATAATTATATAATAAAATATATGAAAATAAAAAGAAATTCCCAATATTGTTTTTTTTGTAATTTGATAATTTAAAATTTTGAAAATAAGATTTAAATTTATATTCATTAGAATACTCATTGTAAAAAAAAATATGATTCCTACAATTATTGCCCTTAAATTTCCTCTAGAAATCATTTTTTAAATATATTAAAAGATAAATAATCATAAAATATTTTTATATATTTTTTTTTAATAATAAAATTTAAATTATAATGAATACTATTTATTTGAGTATTTTAACCAATTTTACAAATTTTTCATTAAATATCTTTTTGTTATATTTTTTAATAATATATATTTACCTTTTTATTTTAATTTTATTTTTTTATTTTAAACTAAAATTAATATTCTTTTTAAAATAAAAGACAAAAATTGAAAAAATGTTATCCTATGAAACAGAAGAAAAAATTTGTAAAATGTTAATTGATATAAATGATAGTGAAAAAAAATGTGAAATAGCCAGAAATAATTTATGTCAAATAAATAATTTTAATCCTTATAGTATTTTTAATAGAATAGATAATGATTGTACAAATTTTTTAACTGAAGATAATATAATAAATTTTTTAGAATCAAATTCAATTTATTGTACAGAAAAAGAAGTAAAATCTTTAATAAAATTCTATGATTATGACTCAAGTCATTCATTAAATTATAATCAATTTTTAAATATGATAATAGGAAATGAAAATAAAAATAAAAATAATTCTTTACATAAACTTAATAATTCAATTCCATTAATTAAGAATATACCTTATCAAATTGAATATGCAACTTGTAGAATAATTGAAAAAGAAATTAACTTTATAAGACATTTAGATTCATTAATTGATGAATTAAAAAAAAGAAAAGATTTTAGTATATGTAATATGTTTTGTATATTAAATGATAATAATGAAATATCATTTTTAAGTTTAAAATATTTATTTAATAAACATAATATTAATTTTACTGATGAAGATATTAATAGAATTCTAAATAAATTTGATATAAATAAAGACAACCATGTAACATTAGATGATATTCAAAAAATTTTTGGATTGGATGAATGTTCTACTAATTATAATTATAATAAATGCAATAATTATACTAATTATACTAATTATCAAAGTTATACTAATGAAAATTACAAAAATTTAAATGATTATACAAATAAAATTATATATACATCTAGTAATTATTCAAATAAATATAATACAAATAGTAATAATTTAACTTATAGTTATAGTGATAATATAATGGAAGAACAAAAAAATCAAAAAGAAATATTTGATAAAAGAAAAACACCAGATAATTTAAATAAAAATCTAATCCAACAAACTAATTATTTACTAAATCAAAAAAATAATAATATAAATAATTTAAATAATATAAAATTAGAATATAATAAATCTCAAGAATTAAAAGACAAAAATTTTGAAAAAATAATTCAATTTTTAGAATTATTAATGGATACTGAATTAGAGATTGAAAAAGCAAAAATTGAATTATCACTTAGAGCAGATTTCAACATAAAAGAAGTATATAAATTTTTTGATTCAAAACATTTTGATTGTTTGACATCAAATGATTTAAAAAATGGATTATCAAAATTACAACTTTATATAACTGATTCAGATATTAAATTACTTATAAAAAAATATGATTTAAATAATAATGGATTTATTGGATATGATGATTTTTTTAATATGTTAGTTCCTTATGAAAGAGAATATAGAAATATTATGGAAAAAAAATTACCAATTTCAAATAATTATAAATTTAATGAAGGGTTTTATTTAAGTGAGACTACTTTATCTCTTTTAAGAAATTTATTAAATATAATAATTAATAGTGAAAGTAAAATTGAAGATGAAAGGAAAAAATTAAATAAAATATATAATTTAAATATTAGGAAATTCTTTGATGAAATTGATAAAAGAGGTTTTGGATATTTTGGATTAATGGATTTAAAATATTTTTTTAAAAAATATGAAATTCCTACTATTGATAAAGAAATAGATTTATTATTTATTAGATTAGATAGAAATAGAAAAGGTGAAGTTGATTTAATGTCATTTTTATTTGAAACAATACCTAGAATCATATAATTTACCTAGAATCATATAATTTATATTTTTATTTAAATTTTTTTAATTACCTTAATTTTATTTTCAATTCCCAAATTCCAATTTTAAAAATATTAATTAAATAACAACTAACAATAAAAAATAAAAAAAAAAAAAAAAAAAAAAAAACTAAAAAAAACCTTCCAAAAAATTCATATAAAATATATACTAAACAATTAAATAAAATATATTATATTTTAATATAAAATAAATATTAATAATTATTTGCTTCCTGAGGAATATTACTATGTTCAATAACTTTAATCCTCGCTCCTTCATACAATAAAACAACACAAGGATAATATAAATCATTAGGTAAATTTTCAAAAGCAATTCCTTGACATTCATCATTAACATAAAAACTAACATTTAACAAATTATTATCATTAAAAGATAATAAAATTCCAATTTTATCATTAATTTGGCAAATTTTACCATAATCTTTTTGAGTATCATTTGAAATTTTTTTAGCATCACTTAAAACAAAACCCCAAAAATTATTCATTTCATTTAAAAAATAATCTTTTCTCTTAATAGAAACTCCAATAACAATACTTCTTTCATCTGGTTCAGTTTCTAATATAAATTCAGTATATGAAATACCAAAATTATATCCTTTATCAATTAATGCAATTTGAGCATCATCACCATATGATTTATTTGCATAAATATTATTTTCAATTGTTATTTGATTTCCATGAGAAATTTCACTAAAATGAATTGGGTGATTTGGTGCTAAAATTAATAATTGATTATTTTGTATTTTTTCTTCATAGAATTTTTTTGATAAGTTTAATTCTTTTATTATTCCTTTTGATGATATTATTCTAAATGTTTTTGATTTGTTAAATTTTGTATTTTTATCATTTGAGTTTTGGTTTTTTATTTCAGTTTCTTCTTTTGTTATTAATTCTTTTAGTAAAATATTTATTTTTTCTTCAGGTTTTATTTCAAATGTATATATTTGTCTTTTTCCATATAATGTTTTGAGTCTTACATTTATTTTTTCTTGTAAAGATTGTTTATTTATTGTTCCCAATAATGGATTTTGATATAATTTATCTTTTGTAATTCCAGTAAATTTAATTGTTTTTTTATCGGGATTATCATAATCTTCTTTATTTACTAATATATAACCATATGGTGAGTATATTATTTTATTCCCATTAAAATTTGAAAAAATTCCTTCATTTAACATATTTTATTTTTTCAAAATAATAATTAAAAACAATATAAAAATATATATTATTAAATATCTATTATAATATATATAATTTATTTAAAAAAAATATTTTTTTAAAATAAAAAAATTAAAAAAAAAATAATTTTTTAAAATGATATATAAATGTCAAATTATAAAGGAGAAATTGGACAATCATCATCATTAGTTCATGATACAATGAATAACATATTTGCAAAAAATAAAATATTTTCATTAATAACAAAAATTGATGTTTACTATACAGAAACAGGAATAATAGGAGTTTTTCCTTTATTTAAAGATAATAAGTTAAATAATGAAATAAATAAAGAATCATATTATCCAAAATTTTTAAAAGAATATGATAAAATAACTCAAACTTTAAAATCAAAAGGAATAGAAATTAAACATGAAGAAACAAAATTTTATAAAGGAGAATCAATTTCAAGAATGAAAGTTGTTTACGATGAAAATAAACAACAAATTTTATCTTTAAAAATATCAACTCAAAATAAAGTATATTCATATGGTAATCATTCCTTATTTAATAAAAGAGAAAATACAATATTATCAAAACCAAATAATTTCATTCCAGGATTTAAATGTGGATTTATAAAAGATTCAAATGGAATTCCATATTTAACATATATAAGAACTCATTTTGCTTTAGATGATGATTTTCATAAATATTATTATGAACAAAGAGGTGATGAAAGCGAGAGAGATTTTTCATATTTAAAAACAATATTTTCATTCCCATTTTATTGTCTTGATAAAATAGGAAGATACATATTAAATGTATTAGATAAAATAATTAAATTTTTAATTATTTTATGTTTAATTCTTTTACCAATATTAACTTATTGTTATCATAGTCAAAATATTTATAATGGAATAATAAAAGTAAATAATGTAAATTCAAATTATTCACATTTTGAAAAATTAGATTCCATTAAAATTTATACTGATAAATATGGTTTTACTCATATAAAAGCAAATTCAATTTATGATACATATTTTGCTTTAGGATTCGAACATGCAAAAAGTCGTTTATGGCAAATTGATATTCAGAGAAGAACAGCTCGTGGGAAATTAAGTGAATTTTTTGGTAATTTTACCTTAAAAATTGATTTAACAATTAGAAAATTAGGTTTAAATGAATTAGCAATAAAATTTGCTGATTATGTAAGAAAAAATTCAAAATATATAAATGAAGTTAATTCCTATATTGATGGTATTAATTTTTATGCTAAAAATTTTTTATTACCTATTGAATATGATTTAACTTTTACTAAATTTGAAGAATGGACTTTGGAAGATACTATTGCTTTATTAAATTTTCATTCTTTTGCTTTGAGTCATGATTGGAATATGGAAGTTTGGTATAAGAGTTTAGAGGAAGGAATGGGAAAAGAATTTGCTGATATTGTTTTTAGTTATAGAGATGTTAATTACCCTTTTTGGAATGATACTATTGTTAATGATGATGAATTAATGGAATTGGGTTTACATAAGTTTAGAAAAAAAAGTGAGGAGATTTTAAAAAAAGAAAGAGATTTTGTTAAAAATTTTCAAAAGGAAAAAAAAAGTGAGGAAGAAGGGAAAAATGAGAAAAAGGAGAAAAAGATAAATGAAGAGGATCTTAAAAATATGGGTAAGAAGGATAATGGGACTTTGAGAAGAGATGATGAGGATGTTAAGAAAAGTGGAAATGTATCATTGGATAAAAATATTAAAGATGAAAATGAAACATTAAATTCAAAAAAGAATATCAAAAATGATGATAAATTAGAAGAAAAAATATCAATTTCTCAATTAAAAAATGAAACAAAAAAAGTATCTCAAAATGAAACAATAAAAGAACAAGAATCAATAAAAAAACAATCTCAAAATGAAACAATAAAAAAACAAGAATCAATAAAAAAACATTCTCAAAATGAAACAATAAAAGAACAAGAATCAATAAAAAAAGAAACTCAAAATGAAACAATAAAAGAACAAGAATCAATAAAAAAACAATCTCAAAACGAAACACTAAAAGAACCCTCAAAACAAGAATCAGAAAAAAAAACAAAACAAAAACTAGAATCTCAATTTGGACCAAACACAGTAATTCAAAATCAAACAAAGCAACATTCCAAAAATCAAACAAAAGAAACATCAAAAACCCCATCACAAAAATCAAAGAAAGACCAAAAACCTACTTACCAAAAAAATCAAAATCAAACCTCAAAAACCCAACCAAAAAAAAATCAAAAAATAAAAACTCCAGAAACATCATCATCCTTTACATCAGGACCTCTTCAAACTGAAGGAGCATCAAACTGTTGGGTATTATCAGGAAATTACACAACATCAGGAAAGCCACTTTTAAGTAATGATCCTCATCTTCCAAATAATATGCCATCTTTATTTTTTGTAGTAAAATTATATTTAGAAGATGATATAATATCAGGAGCATCATTACCAGGAACACCATTCATTGCTACAGGATCTAATAAATTCGTAACTTGGGGTTTAACTACTGAAAATTCAGATAATACTGATTTATGTGAAGAAAGAATTGAAGATAATTTTTATATTTATGATAATAAGAAATTTCCTATTGAAATTGTTCATGATGAAATTAAAGTTAGATTTGGAAAAAACGTTAATTTTGACATTAAATATACTAGGAATGGTCCTTTGGTTGATGAAACTGTTCCTAAGGAATTTTTACTTTTAAATCAACCTTTTCATTTTGATTCTCCTATTTCTTTCAGAAGTGCTTTTTATAAATTTAATTTTACTAATTTTGATTTTTATTTCGGGATTAATTTTGCTAAAAATAAAAATGACTTTTTATCAGTTGTACATAAAGCAGTTGCACCTAATTATAATTTCCATTATGCAACTAGAGATGGTGAAATCGGATGGATTCCATTAGGAAGAGTAACAGTTAAAAATTTTTATAATAGATTTTGTAGAGGATATACAAGTGAAGATGATATATTAAAATATGTTCCAAGAAGTGAAATGTTACATTTAGAAAATCCTAAAAAAGGTTTTATAGTAACTGCAAATAATAAACCAGCATCATTTAATTATACATATGAATTAAGAGGACATCACAATCACGTAAGAGCACATAGAATAAATGAAATGATATTAAAATTTATTAAAGAAAATCATAAAATAACAATAAACGATACAATGAAAATGATAAACGATGTCCATGAAAGTTTAGCAGAATACATATTACCAAAAATATTAAAAATAATAGAAAAAAATTCTCGTTTTGATATAAATCAAAATAAATATTATTCAATGTTAAAAAAATGGAATTTTGAAATGAATAAAGACTCAAGAGAAGCAACAATATATTCAGTTTTTGAAAGAGATATAGGATATTATTTATTAGAAAATAAATTCAATGATATATTGGCAAGAGGAGAAATGAGTTATTTACATTATTGGAATTTTATAACAGGAATAATAGACAAATTATATAAAGGAGAAAGAATTGATATGAAACAATGTGCATATCGTTCTGGAAATAGTAATTGTGAAATTTACTTAGTTAACATATTTAATAATTTAGAAATGTCATTAAAAAAATATATGGATAAAAATGGAGAAATTAAAAAATGGGGTGAAATAAATTCAAATGATTTTCCTCATATTCCTTTTGATAATATTCCTTTAATTAATAAATTTTTTAGTAGAAGAATTTTCGGAGGTGGAAATAAAAATACAGTAAAAATTGCAAGGGGACCTTATAATCATAAAAAAAGTGAATTTATCGGAACTCAATCTGCAAGATTGAAATTTATTTGTGAAATGAATGATCCTTTTAATCCTTATATTGTTATTCCTGGAGGGAATGGTGGAAGTCCTTTTAATAAATATTTTGATAATTTAAGTAAGGAACATGAAGATGCAGTTTTATATAAATTTGAAAATGTTGATTTTGAGAATATTAGTAATGACGATGATAGGTTGATTATTTTACAAAAGGAGAAATTGGTTTAAATATGGGTTTTTTATTTAATAAAATTTATTTTTTTTATTGGATTATTAATTTATATTTTTTATTTTTTATAGAATTATTGGTAATAAATATAAAAAAGGAGATTTAGTTTAGAATTAAAAAAAATTTAATTGAAATATGAAAAAAAAACAATTTTTTTAGTAAATTATCTTATATTACATAATACTTTTATTAAAGCATTAAATCATTTAATTATTACAAAATAAAATCAACATAATATTATTATTAAACGAAAATAAATATAATAATAATGTAAACAAAATAAAAAAATTCTAAATATAAAATAAATTTTAATAATATAATAGAATAATTTAATTAAATCTCCTCATTTTCCATTCAGTTCTACACATAGGACAAGTTTCTTTTCCATAATTATATTGACTTTTAAACCATTCTTTAATACAAACTAAATGGAATTTTTTATGACAAGTATGACATTGTAAAGAAGGTAAACTTTTATCAGTAGTATTAAGATAAAAGTAACAAATTGGACAAGGTTCATTTCCAATTAAATATAATTGTTTTAAATCTTCTTTCCAAATTATTAAATTATCACAAACATTATCAACTGAACTATTTAAAGTATGATTTAAATTTAATTTTATATTTAATAATTTTATTTCATCAATTGAAACGTTTGTTTTTATATTTATATCTAATTTTTTTAATGGGAAAATTGGAGGAATTTTTATTTCAACATAAAACTTAATTTCTTCATTTAATTCTAATTTAAACTCTAAATAATTTGATGATATAAAATTACCAACTGTAATATTATTTTCTGATAATAATTTCTCATTTGATTTTATTCTTTCTCTTAAATCTTTTAATAATTTTGGTAAAATAAGAGAACAAATTAAATTCTTGAAAACATTTTTTAATTTATTTTTAGATTCATCATAATAAAATTTAACTAATGATGGGAAAATTTTTACAAATTTAAATAATATTGATGATAAAAACATATAAGTATTATTATCAAAATTATTAGTTAAATTATTCTCATCAAAATTTTCAAAATTAGAATCACTTAAATTAATATCATCAATATCATTTTCTTGTTGATCAATTAAATGAATAAGACTAACAACAATTAAAAGAAACATTTCATATAATTTACTATTTCTTTCAAAATAATTAATAACAAATTTAAGAAGAGTTTTATAATTTTGAATTAAAGTAACATGAGATTGATTTGAAGTATATAATTTAAATCCATTTTCAATTTTATTCATAATACTTTTCCAAATATAAAAATAAGGAAAAATTGATTGATAATATTGATTTTTTGAAGGTAATAAATCATATCTTAATCCTTCATTACAAGCAACTAATAATTCAATTATTTCTTTAGGATTTTCTAAATATTTAATTGTTTCTTTATTAAATATTTCAAAAACTACTTCTTCTAAATAATCGACTTCTTCATCTTTTGCTTTTTCTAATAATGAATTAATATTTTCTTGTGATAATATTTTTGTTTGATATGCATTATTTAATGAATCTGTTATTGATTTTAAAAATTTTCTATTATTTGTTTGAAGTAAAAGATAAATTTCTGATTCTGGGAATAAATAAATTAATTGAGATGAGCATCTTTCAATAATTAAACTTGTTAAATATTCTTCACATAAGGAATATAAATATATGTTATTTATATATTTTGATGTTATGAAAATATCTAAATTTTTATTTTCTGAAATTATGTTGTTTAAAATTGATTTATTTTGACTGAAATATTCTTTAAAGATAATATATGATTTCATAAATATTGATATTAATTTTGGTGATTGAGTTAAAAGTGAAAATAAATTATTATTTTGTAATGTTTTATATATAAATTGTTCTATTTGAGCAAATAATAAAAGATTTTGAGTATATTCTTGATTTAATATTTCTAAATTATTTTCTTTTATTATTTCTTTTAAAGTATTAAATTCTTTCATTGAAATTATTTCTGTAAATATATAAATAATCAAGTCAATATTGGCTTTTGGTTTTTTATTTTCTATTTTTTCATTTTCTTTTTTTTCCTCTTTATTGTCTTTATTTTCTTCTTTATTATCTTCTTTTTCTTTAGAATCTTCTTTTTTTTCAATTGGATTAGTTAACATTTCAATTAAATTTTCTGCATTTTCATTTTCTTTCTTTTCATCATTTTTACTATCTTCAATTTGAACAGATTCAATTTTAAAATAATCTCCATTTTTTAAAAGTAAATTATCAATTTTTTTAATCTCAACTAAAATATTAACAATATTATTTATTGAATTAAGATAATCTTTTTCAGGATATTTACCATTTTTATCATTTGTTTCTTGAATTAAATTTTCTAAATTTGTTTTATATGGATAATTATTTAATATAAATTCACAAATTTCATTTTCATTTATATATTTTATAACAAATGAATCAACTAATTTATAATTTTTTTCATTTCTAACTTCAATTATTTTTTCAATTGGAATATTAATTTTATTTTTTTCTATTAATTTTATATCATCAATTGTAAGTAAAATTTCATTTTCTTTAATATGATTAATAAATTGATTTATTATAAATTCATCTATTTTTGATTTATCTTTCTTTTCATATAATTTTATAATATCATTTAAATTTTTTAATTCTTCATTTACATAATGATGAAGTAGAAAAGATATTACATTTTGATTGATAAAACCTAATTTATTAAATGGAATAATTTCAATAAATTTATCAATTTTTTTGTAATTTGGATCAAAAAAACTAATTAAAAACAATAAAATAATTTCATCATTTATTGTATTTGAATTTATATTTTGAATTAATTTTAAACATTCATCTTGAATTATATCAAATTTTTTATAAAAAATAATTAAATCTTTTAATCCTCTCATCATTATAATATCTTTTTCTTTTGAAATTAAGTCTATTTTTTTTAATACAACATTTAAAATTTTTTTAATCAATTCTTCATTAAATTTATCATTTAATTCTCTATGTAAGAGATTAAAATATTTTTCATGTAAATAACTTTGTTTAATATCTAATACAAATTCCAAAACATTTGAAAAATAATCAACATATAAATCATAATCTAAATTTTGTTTATTAAAAAGTTTAAATATTTTCATTAAAATCATTAAATATTTTGATAAAGAATCATCATTTGTCAAACTTAAAATATTGAATTTAATCATTTTTATAAATTTATTTTTTTCTTCTGTTTCATTAATAAAAGGTTCATTTTCGGTTATATTTTTAAATAAATCAAATATATCTTCATATAATTTAAAATCTAATTCATAAAATATATCAAAATTATAAATATAATGAGATAGGATTAATGATATAATTTCAAAAAATGGTTTAATATTTTCTTTTAAAATATTTTGTTGTAAATTTGTCAAATAATCCGTAAATAATTTAGTTATTTTTATATTTAAAGAATAAAATACAGATTTTTTAATTTCAAAAATATCTTTAAATTTTAATAAAAATTTCAATGTATAAAATTTTGATTTTGTTGTAATTAAATCTAACTCAGCATCATATTTTTGTTTTTCTGTTTCATTTTCATTTTCCTTTTTTTGTAATAAAACATTAAATGAATCAATTAATTTCTTTTGAATTGATAAATCATTTTTATCAAAAATATAAAATAAAATTAAATAAAAGAAAAAACTTTTGATTAAATTTTCATTATTTTTAAAATCAATTAATTGATTATTGTTTATTTCTTTTTCAGTCATTTCTGTTACACTGAGATATATACTATTTCCTAAATCAATATCATCAAATTTTATTTCATTTTCATTCTTAATTTTCATTAATGAATAGCATATATTTAATAATAAATTAAATATATTATCTTCAAATAAATTATTTATTTTATTATTCATTAATTCAAAACATTTTTGTACAAATAAATCAATTAATTTTTTATCTTTTTCATTAATAATAATTTCACCTAATGAATCAATTAAAATACATATATCTTTAATATTTTCTTTTTCATTTAAATCACTTTTCGAAATAAAATTAAATAAATCAATTATAACTTCATCTTGTATTTCTTTTTTTTCATCTCTTAATTTTAATCTATTTGAAGGGTCTAAAGTAAATAAATATTTATAAAGATTTAAAAAATTAATTTTAATATTTTCTTTTTCTTTTTCCTTTTCAATTTTTTCTTTTTTTGCTTTAATTGATTTAATAAAATCATCAACTTTTTTATTTCCTTCATTATCATTTTTTTCTTTTTCATAGAAATCATTAATTTTATTTTTATCTTTATTTTTTTTCTTATTTCCTTTTTTATTATTATTATTATTTTGATTTATATTTATTTCCTTATCTTCTTTTTCAAGATTTATTTCAACTTCTTTTTCTAATTTATTTTCTAATTGTTTTAAATATTGTATTTGTTTTTCTTTAATTTGATTTATTTTTTGCATTTGTTTTTTTTCTTTTTCTTTTTGTTTTTTATTTAAAGGTTTAATTAAATAAATTCCATTTTTTGAATCTTGTTTTTCCAACATTAATTCTTGTTCTTTTCTTTCTTCTTCTTCATTTTTTCTTTTTTTTGCATTTTTTTTTTGAATTTGTTTTGCTTGTTTTTTTGATATTTTATTATTTGTATTTGAACTAAGAACACTTTTTTCTTTTTTTTTAAAATTTTTATCTTTTTCATTTTCATTTTCTATTATTGTTGTTGATATTGCCTTTGCAGGATCAAAAATTCCTTGGTATAATTTATATTTGTAATCAATTTTAAATAAATTAATATAATGAAATTTTTCTTGTTTTCCAATATTTGATTCTATCATTTAACTATTAAATATCTATTTTATTTAATTAAATTATTTATTTATATATTAATTTAAATTTTTTACTATTTAAATCTGATTATATTAAAGTATTATAATAATTTATTTTTTAAAAAATCCACCCCATATTCTTAAAAATTTTGTTTTAACACCTTCTCTCTTTGGTTCTTCCTTTTTTTCTTCTGTATTTTTTGGAGGTTGATTATTTATATTATTATCATTTTGAATATCTTTATTATTTTGAATATTATTATTATTGTCATTATTTTTAATATTATTATTAATGTTTTCTACATTATTATTAGGTTGATTATTATTAATTTTATTATTTTGATTTATATCATTTTTTGAATCTATTAACTTATCTTTTTTAGTTTCATTATTTATTAAAGTTTTTTTATTATCATTTTCATTTAATTTGTTTTCTTCTTCAATTTTCAATTTATTTTTTAATTCTTTTTCTTTTTCTATTCTTTCATTTTCCTCTTTTTGCTTCCTTTCTTCTTCAATTTTTTTTTTCCTTTCCAATTCTTTTTCCTTTTCAATTCTTTCTTTTTCTTCTTTTATTTTTTTTTCTTCCTCAATTTTTTTTTTTCTTTCCAATTCTTTTTCTCTTTCAATTCTTTCTTTTTCTTCTTTTTTTTTTCTTTCTTTTTCTTCTTTTTCTTTCAATTTCATCATTTTAATTTTTTGTTGTTCTTCTCTTTGTTTCTGTAATCTAATTTCTCTTAATTTCTTTTCACCTAATTGGAAAAAAGTTTCATTTTCAATAGATTTCAAAGTATTATTCTTAATAAAATTCCTATCACTTCCAATATTAGGTAATTTTAAATAATCTTTAATATATTTTTTCCTAATTTTAATTTCTAATTTAGTTTCATTTTTTTCTTCACTTTCTCCTTTTAATCTTTTCATTTCATTTGTAATTGCATTAACCCATTTTTGTTTTTCTTCTTCATTATTACAAGCAAATTTATATATTTTTCCTTTTGTTCTTCCTTCTTTATCATTTCCTTCATTAATTACCATTAAAAATTTATTTTCTTTATGAGATTCAACTCTCATTGTTTCTTTTATTGAAATTTTATTTTGTATCATACTTGAATCTTTATCTTTAAACCAATATAAATATCCATTTTTTAATTGGAAAAAACGAACTTGCCAACTTGTTTTAGATTTTTTTTCCATTATTCCTTCATAAATTATATCTGAAACTTCTTCTTTTTCTGTTAATTTTTTTTCTACTTCTTTTTCTTTTTTTTCTTCTTCTTTTTTTTCTTCTTCATCATTAATTGAATTATCATCATTTAAAAAATCATCTAATGAAATACCAACAATTTCTTCTTCTTTTTTTTCTTCTTCTTCATCATTTAAATCATCAATATCATCATCAACTTCGATTTTAATATCACTTTTAATTTTTTCAAAAAATCCTCCTTTAATAGAATTTCCAGTATCAACATATTTACTTAAAACTTCTTTACATTGATTTTCAGCATCAATTATATCATCTTTTGAAAAATCTTTTCTTAATCTAATTAAAATTCTTGCTGTTTTAAAATCAAATGAAGGACCAATATATTGTCTTAATATTAAACATGATGATGATATCATATATGATGATACATCTAAGAAATCATATATGTCATTTAATATTTTTAATGTTGATTCTGTTAAATTATTTCCTACTATTCCTGAGTATGTTTCATATAAATTTTCTTTGTCATTTTTTATTTTTTCTCGAAGTGATTCTATTGTTTCTAATTTTTTATATGCTGTTGTTAAAAGGGATTTTATATAAAAAAATAAAGTTAGTTTTAATATTTCATCCCATGTTTTTTTTTGAACTGAAGGATTCATATATTCTTTATATTTACCATATATTTCTTCTGTTTTTAATAATATTTTATTTATTTCTAAATCCATGAAATATGTATTTTTAAAAGGGATTATCATATCATTTTGGAAATTATTTACAAATTTTTCAATTGAACATTCTGACATCATATTTATTGATGACATTAATTTTTTTATTTCAAAAGAATCATTAATTTGATTTTCATTTAATACATTTAATTCTTTAATATCATCTGTAAATTGAGTAATTAATTGAATGAATTTAAAAGCATTATTTGCAATTGCTAAATTAAATTTAACTTCTATTTTAATATCAGGATTATTTATAACACAATCAACACCAATTAAATATTGTATAATACATTCATGAAATAATCTTAATATTGCTTCATAAATTTCTTTTATTTTAAAATCTTTAACTAAATCAAAAGTATTACTTATAATATCAAATAAATCATTTGGTCCATTTGTATAATAATATCCTTCTTCAGACTTTAATGCTTTTACTTCTCTTTCACTTCTTAAAATATTTTGAATAACATCTAATAAATTTTGAAATGTTTTTTTCATATAAATTTTAACAAATTCATTTGCATTTTTATCTAAATTTGGATCAATAATTCTTAATTCATTTATTTTATCATCAAAATTAAAAATTAAAACAGATAAATTTATAATATCAGAATTTTGAATAGAACTATAATTTTTATTCCAAAAACTTTGACAAATAACTAAATAAATATTATTCATATATTCAACATAATTAGTTAACATTTCATCATTTTTAGTAACAATACACCCATCAATAGTACTTAAAATTAAATCTCCTAAATTATTAAGTACAAATTCCAATATATTAATATCTTCAATTTCATTATAATTTCCTGCAATTTCTTTTATTTCAGAATCTAATTTTTCTTTAAATTGTTCTTCTCCTTTTTCATAATAACTTAATAACAAATCAATATTTCTAGGATGTTTCGTAGTTGACATTAAAATTTCTTTTGCAGTTCTTCTTGAATTTTTTAATACTTCATACCAAATATCTCTTACTCCTTTTGTATCAGAATAAAATTCAAATCTTCTATCTTCAACATCTAAAATTAAATAATATTTAGTATCTTTATCAATTGATTCTATTTGATGTGAATTTTTTAATTCTAAAGTCCCTAAACTATCAGATTCTTTTTCATCATTTTTAAATTTAAAATAATATAAAGTATCATATTTTAACCAATCTTTTAATTTTTTCTCATCTAAAGTAACATCATCTTTATTATATAAATTATCAAATAAAGGTCTTGATGAAAAAATAAAAAACCATCTTTTTTGAAAATAATCAAGAGTTTTATGATGTTTAAATAAAAATCCATAATGAATTCTACTTTTAATTTTAGGATCATCTAAATTTAATAAATCACTTATTCCTTTTGAAGAAAGTAATTCTTTTGAAATATTCATTTCATCATTTGCCCCAAATCCATATTGTTTAAGAAGATCCATTGAATTTTTATTCATACTTTCTAATTTATTTAATTTAACTGTACTTGATCTTATTCTCTCTTGTTCATCTTCATTTTTTTCATTTCCTTTTATTTCTTTTAATAATGTTGATATTACGTATAACCATTTATTTTTATTTTCTTCAGTTTCTGCGTCTAAAATAAATTCTCTTCCTTCTAAATTAAATTTTAATTTTGTTTTGTCTTTTGATTCTGGGTTTGATATGTGTTCAAAAGGGATTTGCCCTTTTAAGTCTTTTGAATCTTTTTTTTCTGAATATACTATTAATTTCCCTTCAAGTATTCTGAAATATCTTTTTTGCCATCCTCCAAAAAGTTTTGGAGATTTTTTTTTCAACCATCCTTCATATTTTTTACATTCTTCTAATGATATTTCCATCTTAATAAATTTAATATATTTTTTATAAATTTTAATTATTGTATATTTAATTAATTTTTATTTTTTTTTGAATTTGAATTCAATTATTATAATTCTTCTTGTTTTTAGTTATTAATATGTATTGTCAATAAGATATTTTTTAAAAAAAATATTTTTTTTATATTTAATTTGAAAATTTTTTTGAAATAGGATTTAAAAATAAAAATTATTTTTCATATATAAAAAAATTATTTTTGGGGATTGGGGATT
>JAJJLH010000024.1:0-16236 GCA_023806865.1 Isotricha sp. YL-2021a
ATCCCCAATCCCCATCCCCATCCCCTTAAATAAATTTAATTAATAAAAAATAAATTAAAAAGAAAAATTTCATTTTTAATAAAATAAAATTTATTTAATATTATATTATATTGAATAATTATAAAAAAAGAAAAAAAAAAAAAAATAAAATTGTTTAAAAAAAAAAAAAAAATTTATTGTTAAAAAACATTTATTAGATTTTTTAACAATAAATTTGGAGGGACCTAAAAATAAAGATAAATAAATCTTTTTTTAAATCCCTTTTTTTAATTCTGTATTATATTTGCAGTTTTTGTTTATATGTTGGGTTTTTAAATTATGTACTTTAATCTACTTCATTTCGTTCATTATATATAAATAGTATCATATTATGCCTCTAACTAGGGAATTTTGTTGTATAAACAGATAATAACATATTATGCATCATACTATTCATTTTTTTCGTAAAATAGACAATAACATATTTTTAATTCTGATTATTTAATAAATAAGACATTTTCTTTTCTCCATTTTATTTTTTTTTAATATGTCTTTTAACTAAATACTTCGTTGATTTTTCTTATTAATATTTCTGTCCCAAAATTTCTCTTCTTTTTTTTTATATAAAATAAAAAATGTCAATTAAATATATTCCATAATAATAGAAATAAAAAATTAAAAAAAAAATAATTCAATTCTCATTAAATATAAAAAAAAATATGAATACATCAAAATTAAACACAACAAAATTAACTTCTTCAAAATCCTTTATAAGGAAACAATCAAAAAAAGTAGCATATTCCTTAGATGCAGAAGATGACCCAAATGCATTTTTAAAAGACTCAAGATATAAATTAAATCAATACTACCAAAAAAAATTTAACAATGATAGAATATCAGGTCAACTTCCAATAAACCAACCAAAAGAATTATCAAATAGATTTTTTGCCAAAGATTCTTTAATTTATAAAAAATTAACAAAAGAACAAAATAATAATAAAATTCTTAATAAAAATATCGATGAAGAAGATTATGAATTTGAAAGAGATTTACTTGATAAAAAATATAATGAAAGATTAAAAGCTTTTAAAGAAAGGAGAAAAAATTATACTGCTAAAATAATGAAAAATCCACCTTCAACTCTTCAAATTATTAATAATGGAGTTGAAAAAATGAAAAGATTAAATCAATGTTGTTGTAATAATGAAAATAATATTGAAATGATTGTTAATAGAGATAAATATGAATGTCCTGGTTTTAATACAAATTTAACTACTTATGTTCCTATGAGAAAATTAAATTATAATAATGATGATAGAGTTTTGTCTACTAGGAATGATACTTTTCAAATACAAACTACTAGTGATTTTTCACAATATAAAACTTCGTTTTATTAAAATTTTGATTTAGACTTTTTTTTTTTATTTAATTTTTTTTGAAATTTTATTTTTTTGTATTTAGTTTAATTTTTATATATTATTTTTAATAATTGATATGTTTGTTTGTCTTTAAAATCTTTATGATATTCATTTCTATCAATTTCAATTATATCAAAATATTCTTTTAATTTATTTAAATATTCTTCTTGGAGAATATATCTTTTTTTATAAGCAAATAATATAGGAACTCTATTATAAAATTTTGAAAATTTAATTAAAGTTTCTAATAACTTATCAAAAGGTGCTTCTTTATATAATAATTCACAACATATAATTAAATCAATGACTTTATATTTTTTTTCAATATTAAAAATATCTTTTTCATTTCCCCATTCAAGTACTTCAGTCTTTAAATTATTAAATGAATTTTTTTCTATATTATCATTAATATTTAATTTAGTATTACATTCTAAAATATTTTCTAATTCAGTACAAATAATAATATTTGCATTTAATATTGAAATTGCCATTGAAACTAATCCACATCCAGAACTAATTTCCATTATATTTTTATCTTTAATTAAATTTTGATGTTCTTTAAAATATTCAACTACTAAAATTGACTTTATTGAAATAAATAAAATATTTTACTGTATCCCAAAAAATTCCACCAATTCCTTTTTCTTTAAATTGTCTTATTGATATTGTTTTATCATTAACATAAAATAATCTTTTATTATAAGTATATTTATCTTCTCCTCTTTTTTGTTCTTCTAAATCATGAATATTAAAATATGTAAATGGAACTAAATCGGTATTCATTATTTTAAATAATATATTAAAAAATGTTTTTAAAAAAAGATGTCTTTGGATTATAGTAAAAAGAAAATTACTCAATTATTTCCTTATAATTTGAATTTTTTTCATAATTTATTAAAAAAACAAAAAGAAGAAGAAATGAAAAAAGATATTAATACTAATTTAATTAAAATTCCTCTCATAAAAATAAGAAAAAAAAAGAAATTAAATGAGAATAATGATGAAGAAACAACAAAAGAAAAAAATATAAATATAGAAATAATAAATAGTCAAAAAATAACAGAAATAAATAATGAAATGAATAATATAAGAATGAAAATTTTACAAAAATCAAATAAAAAAACAAATTTAGAACCATATATAAATTACTCCCAAGAACTATTTAGAAATACAAAATATAATAATAAAAAATCCTTTATAGAATTTTACAAAAAATACCATAAATCATTTGATTTACAAAGAAAAGGGGCAATTAATATAAATACCCCTTCATTTAACTTTATAGACGGTGCAAACAAATTTAAAATAATTCCAAATCCAATGGCCTTAATAAAAAGAGTAGGTGACAGTTCAATAATAAATATAAATCATAAAAGAATGGGTGATAATTATATTTTTGCTTTATCTAAAAGTTTAGATGTTATTACACATATAACAGAAATTTCTCTTTCTCAAAATAGATTAACTGATATTGGAATTACAACTTTATGTAATTCACTTATTTCAAATCATACTTTATCAAATAAATTAATTGTTTTAGATATTTCATATAATAAATTAGGAACAGAATCAATTAATAGTTTAGGTAAATTTTTAAATGATCCTTATTCAGTTCTTCAACATTTAAATATTGAAGGAAATTTATTTGGTAATAGATTGATTATAGATTTAATTAAAATAATAGCAAAATCAAAATCTGATATTATATCTTATTTAAATTTTGGTGTTAATAATATTAATGATGATTGTTCACTTGAAATGGCTTTATTAGTAAAATTATGTGTATATTTAAAAGTTCTAATTTTATATCAAAATAATTTTAAAAATTTTGGAATGAGTTTAATAATGTCTGAAATAAAAAAACATATAAATTTAAAATTTTTAGATATATCATGGAATTTAATAGGTTCAAATTTAAATGAGGATATCCCAACAAGAGAAGAATTAATAAAAGATTATAAAGATAAAAGTGATCAAAAAAGAGTATTTAATAATGCAGAATTAGAAGAAATAAGAATAACATTAAAATTTCCTAAACCAAATATAATATCATCTCTTTCAAAAAGTAAAAGTTTACCTGATATCAAATCAAAAAAAAATAAATTATCTCCTTTTACAAAAGAATTATGTGACTTATTTAAAAATAAAGAAATTCAATTATTACATTTAGATATATCACATAATAATATTGGTTATTTTGATTGTAAGCAAATTGAAATTGATGTTAAAAATAATCATTCAATTTTAGGAATTCATGTTGATGGAAATAATATGTATATTGATGAATTAGGTTTTATTCACGCTATTGATAAAGTAAATTATGAAAATAATTATTTTGCTTATAGTCAAATTTTTTATAGAATTGATAATGAACATCCTTTAATTAAATCAAAAATTTTAAATATTAAAAAAATAAGAGGAAAAAATAATTGTTGGATTTGTGAAGGTTGGAGAGAAAAATATTTTGAATATTTTATTACTGATGAATATAAAAATATACCTTGTCCTTTTTTAGATGGTATTAATAAATGTCATATTCATTTTAATTTTGCAAATTTTAATTCTTTTGAAATGAATTATAATGAAGAAAACAAAAAATATTTTTGTTATAGAATGTGCCCTCCTGGTAATTTAATTTATTTTAATTCATATAATAATGTCCCTTGTTTAAAATATGATGAAGATAAAGAATTAAATTTAAAAGAAGCAATAATACATGAAGAAAAAATAAAATTAAAAGAAGAAAATCTAATAAATAATAATTTATATTTAGAAGATAATACACCTCAATTTTTAGAAACAAAATTTATAATTACAAAAGTAGCAAATGAACAAATTGAAATAAATCCAAAAGTAATTGATATAAAAACCTTTAATAAATTAATAAAATATTGTATTCCACGTCCAAAAATTCAATTATTTAAAAAGAAAAAAGAAAGAATTCCTTGGAAATTCGAAATGTCAATTTGGGCTTATTATAAATATAAATATGATGGAGAAGATGAAAAAATATTAGATAAAGCATTTGAATTTGATTATCAAAGAGGACAATATGAAAATGATAAAGATTTAACAGATCAAAAATTACAAAAGGTATTAAAATCAGATTTAAGAAAATATTATCCTAAAATGTTAGATTGTTATAGAACTTTATCTTCACTTTTAGGTTGGAAAGTATGGCAAATTGGTCAAAATCAAATATCAGAATTTGCATCAAATTGTCCAAATTTATTAGATAATAAATATTTAATTAATGACATTCTTGTAAAATTAACTGAAACAAAAAGTAATCAATTAGATATAAATGAAAGGAAAAAAAATTCAAATATTCCAGATAATATTATAAGACATCAATGGATGATGTTATTAGTAAAAATATCAAAAGATAAATATTATAGAACAAAAATTTTTAATAATGTCCCAGAAGCAGTAAAATATACTTTTGAAAATCATTTTTTACCATATTTAAATAAATTTTGCAATAATGAATGGAGGCAAAAAAGATATTATAATGAATTTGTTGATAATACAATTAAAGCATATTTACCAATATTTAATGCAATATATAATTCAAATGCTACTCAAAAAAAAATAGGGAGAAAAGATTCAATTGGTATTTCTTTAGATGAATTTACTATCATTGTAAATAAATTAATTGATTCTGATTTTCCAGTTAAGGAAATTCCAACTATATTTAATTTATCTATGAGATTACAAGAAAATGAAATTGATTTTGATAGACATTATAATATGTTATTTCCTGAATTTTTAGAAGCTTTTTCAAGATTTGCTGACAAATTAAGTCCAATTCCATTAAATGAAGATAAAAGTAATTGGAATATGGAAAGGAGGACTAAACAAGATTTATATATTAAAATTCAAAATTTAATTCCTTTTAGTTTTTCTTTAATTAGTCCTAAATATAAAAATATTAAAGAAAAGTTTATTATGCCTGTTAAAGATGAGGAAACTGGATTATTGTGTTATGATATGATGAATGAATTATATTTTGGTTTACATCCACCCAAATATTTTGGTATGAAAAGATAATAGTATTTATTTTTTTTTATTTTTGTAAATTATTTTATAAAAAAATATATAATATTAAAAAAAAAGAATTTAATAATAAAAAATTAAATAAAAATCCTATTATTAAAAAAAAATGGAATCAAAAATCGAAAAAGAAAACGAAAACATAAAAGAAAAAGAAATAAATGAACAAGAAGAATTAGACAAACAAATAGAAAAAAAATTAGGTGACCTACTCTTAAGAGGATGGACAATGTTAGCAGAATCATGTCCATTAGAATCATGTAAAGTTCCTTTAATGAAAAGTCCAGATGGTCAAAAATATTGTGTAAATTGTGAAATGTGGCAATTTGATAATAAAAAAAGAAAAGAAAAGAAATTTAATGAATTAATTCCTTTAAAAGGAAAACAAGATATTCAAGTTAAACATATGGAATTAACAAATCCTAATAAAAAAAAAGTTATTCCTAATTTTGATTCTATTGAAATTATTTTAAATGATAAATTAAATTATTTGGCTAATAGATTAAGTCAAGAAAGTGATTTAAGGAATATTGAAGATATAATGAAAACTATGAATTTAATGATGGATACTATTTCACATTATAAAAAAATATCTAAATTTGAAAAAAGAGAAAGTGATTAATTTAAAAAATATTTTAAAATTATTAATTTTTTTTTTTAAATTTTTTATATTAACAATTATATAATTTGAACAAATATTAAAATATGAAAATTATATATTTATAATGATTGATAATCATAATATTCAGTAAGATATCTATCTGAATGACTTCCTACTGCGGAAAAAAAATTTTTATTACAAATCCATTTTTTTTTATTTTCTATTTCTTCTTTTCTTCTAATTTCTTCATATGAAATATAAGGTGTACTTATATTAATATAAGGAGATGAACTATAACGAATATGCTTAAATTTATTTATTTCATTATTTTTTTTTTTTGAATTTTCATTTTTAAAAGTACTTTTTATATCATAATATAAACTATTTGTTAAACGTAATATTATTAAAAATCTTTGAAAATCAAAAGCAATATTTGGAGAAGTAAAACCAATTGAATATTTATTTTCTGTTATTGGTTCATATAAATAATCTTTATTTATTAATGAATTATTAAAAAAAGTTTCTATTTGTAATTTTAAATCATTTTTATCTTTTATTCCTTCAATTATAACTTTATTTTTATAATTTTTAGAATAAATTTGTGATAATAAAGAAAAATGATAATTCTTTTTTTTAACAAAAAAAATAGGATATTTAACATTTTTAATAATATCTTGAATTAAATCTGTATCATTTATTTGTTCTTTATAATCTTTTAAATTTATATTTATATCATCAATAGGAATATTTATTATTCTACTTATTTTTTCTTTTAAATCACCAAAATTTGCTTTGTGACCAACTTTAATTTCAGTTTTATCTCTTCTATAAATAAAATATATTATTATTGGTTTTATTTTTTGTTTTAATTTAAAGAATGAAATATTTCTATCAATTAAATCATTTATTACTATTGGTTCTATTTTCTTTTTTATTATTGGTTGATCAATAACTTTAATTTTAGTTGCTCTTTTTTTTGCTTTTTTTCTTTTTGATTTCTTATCAAAATCAAATTTATAATCACTTTCTGATATTTTGGCACTGTTATTATCTGATGATAAATCATTTGTTTTTGTCACTGATGAAGACCGTTTACTCATTTTTTTTAATTTATAAATCAAAAATAAATATTTTTTTTTAAATTTATAAATTATCTTAATAATAAAATTAAAAAATGATATATTATTTTAAATAAATAATAAATTAATATAATCTTTTTATAATTTAACAATATTTATAATATGAAATATAATTGAAAATGATAAAAAAATAATTAATAATTTCAAATATCATTATTCATCTTTAAAAAAATCACCACTCATTAATAAAATAAATATATATATTAAAAATTATTTTTAAAAAATGAAATATTATTTAATTTGAAATAGCTGAAGATTATTTTAAATTCAGTTTAATTTCTTGAAAATAAAATATGTCTTTATTAAAATCAATAAACAATAAGTCACATCTTAGAAATAAATCAACTATTATACAACTTATTAGTAATGGATATCCTAATGAATTAAATTTAAGAACATTTTCTCATAGTAGAAATAATGTTTATAATAAAAGAAAATATGAAGATTTTTTTCAAAAAACTGAACCAAATGAAAAATATATAATTAGAAATAAAGAAAAATTTTTACAAAATATAATTAAAGGAAAGAATGAAATTGAAAATTTTAATGAGATTTCTCATAAAGATAAATTTAAAAATACAAAAAAGAAAAAAAACTCTTTTGAAAAATTAACTATGGAATTTTTACTAAATCAAATTAGTAATTTTACTTCACAAGAAATAACTAATTCAAGATTTTATATAGAAAGAAGTAGTAGAAGAAGTAAAAGAAAAACTAATTCAGAAAATAATTTAATTCAAAAAAAAGAAATAGAAATAGAAATAAATAATAATTCAAAAATAAACAATAATTTTCATCATAATAATAATTTAAGTAAAATATTAAATAATAGATATAATAATAATAATTCATCAAATATATTAAATAGTAATAATGGGAGTTTTTTTTCATCGTATAAAAAAAATGAAAATAAATCTTCAATTAATTTTAGTATTTTATCTTCAGTTTCATCAAAAGAAGATAATGAAGATAATTTAAGTAATAATGAACAAAAATCTTCATTAAATAATTTAAATAATCAAATGAATTATAAAAAAAAAGAAAGAAATGTATTAACTAATTTAATTTTAAGTGAACGATCAATTTCAATGAGTAAAGAATTATCAAATATTGAACATCTTTATATTTCTGAAGATTTTCAAGATAATAAACCTTTAGAAACTATATTAACTGATATTAAAGTAAATGAAAATGATTTTGAAGATAATGTAAGAATTGATGATGAGGAAATGACATTAAAAAATAGTTTAAAATTAATAATTGCTCCAGATAAATATTATTTTCAAACAATAACAAAAAATAAAGAATATAACACTTTTTTAAATTCTAATATAAACTCATCTTTTAAACATAAAATGAATCCTTTTTTAATTATTGAAAATGATAAAATTAAAACTGATAAATTTTTTCATGAAATAATAACAGAAGGAAAAAATCAAGAAATTAATAATGGCTCACCAATAAAAATTATATCAAGAAAAGATTCAATTTGTTCAGATGGGCAATATAAAGATTGGGATGATGCATCTTTAGATAATGAAAATGATGAAATTGATATTCCTTTACCTAATTTTATTAATGAAATTAAAAAAGATGAAATTAAAATAAATTGCATTGAATTATTAAATTTAATTACTGTTGATAATTATAATATTATAAAAAAGAAAATTATTGATTTTATTTATAATAAACCAATTAATCAAGAAAAATTAATTGATGTTTTGTTTTATAAAGCTATTTATGAGAATAAATTCAGGAGTTTATATGTAAAGTTATGTAAGGATTTAGATAAAATTCTAGCTGATAAAAAAATAAAAATGAAATCTGCAATGAGAAATAAATTATTAGATAATTGTAAAAAGAATTTTAAAAATATTAAAAATTCAATTAGTGATATTAATTATGCAATTGGTAATATATGCTTTTTATCAGATTTAATTAATATTCAAATGGTTTCTAAAAAAGTTGGTACACAAACTATTAATAATTTAATAAATAAATATTATAAATATGAAAAAAGTAATGATAAAAATAATAATAATAATAAATATCTTTATTTAGAATGTATCATTATTATGTTAGATAAATTTGGAACTGGTTTAATGATTAATAAGGAAAATATAAAATATTATGAAAGAGAAATTTTTGAAAAAGAAATTCACGAAGATATTGAATTTTTAAAAAATGTTCTAAATAAAGAAAAAAATAATATTAATATTAATTTGAAATATAAATTAATTAATCTTATTGAAAAATCAAAGAACAATTGGAAATCATATTTATTTGAAACGGTAGATAAAATTGATATCAAATCAATTCCAAAAGTATCAAAATCCTCACCTAAAATAAATAAAAAAATAAAAGCTAATTTTAAATATTTTAAAAAAAAGAATTTTTAATTCTTATATTTATAAATAAAAAATGATATTATTAATAAAATAAATGCATATTAGATATGAAATGGTTCATAATATGGAGCATATTTTTTAAACAATCAATAAAATATAATTTAAAATTTACATTTTTAATTTAAATTAATATATGTGATAATAAAAGTTATTAAATTTTCTTTTAAATTAGAAACAATTTTTAAAAAAAATAAATATTTTAAAAGAAGAATAAAATATCCTTTTAATAAATTTATAAACTGGAAATTGGGTTTGGAGATATAATATTTTTATTAAAAATATTAACATAGAAATAGTTGGTATTTTAATATTTGTGAATATGAATTTTGTGTTTTTTGTTATTAGAAAGTATCAGGAAAATTATAAAAAGAAAGATATCAAATATAATATTATATGTTAATATAATTTTTTATTATATAATTAAAAAATTAATGTAAGAGGTAATAAATTAAAAAATAATAAATTAAAGTATAATTATCTAAATGATGATAATACTTTCCCTTTTTAATAAGTTAATGGAATTTTTATATTTTTATATACTACATTTATACAAAAAAATAACAAAAATAATTTTTAGTATGATACATTTTTATTTTTTAATATATCTTCCTCATCATTAGTATTTTGATTTAAATTATTAAATTGAATAATATTCATATTATTAAAATAAAAAGGACCATTATTAACAAATTGAAATTGAGATAATTGATTATTCATATTATTAATAGGGTTTATATTATTCATACTATTCATATTATTTAAATTTCCCATTTGCAAATTTGGATTATTAAAAATATTCATTCTTTGATAAATAAAATCATTTTGTTTTTTATCTAACTGACATCTATTACAAATTAATCTAAAAGAAAAATTCAAATTTCCACATTTTGCACAAATCCAATCACCTTTTCTCTCTTTAATCTTATTAGAATTAATATTTTTTTGATTTTTAATTTGATTTTTTAATTTTAATTTTTCTTGTTCTTCTTGTCTTTTTAATTCATTTTTTCTTTTCATTTTTGATATTTTTTTAGGACTTTTTGGAATTCCACATCTATTACATTTATTTCTTGTATCATAATTAAAATTATTACATTGTTCACAAATCCATCCAACTCGACCAAACATTTCAATAATATAATCTTCTTCTTTATAGGGTTTTCCATTTTTATCTAATTTTATTTTATTGTTATTATTTTTGATTTCATTTTGTTCATTTTTTTTTATATTTTGAAATGTATGATTATTAAAGTTTTGAATAGGGAAATTTTGATTTTGAATAAAGTTATTTTGGTAAAAGTTATTATTTTGATTCATTTTTTCTTGATTTTCTCTTAATTTTTGAAATTCTTGTAATTTTTGATATTCGTAAAATAATTTTTGCTGATTATTAATTTCATTAATTTGTTTAAACATTTCACTATTATTAAAATTATTATTATTATTATTTATTTGAAAATCATTTTCATTAATATTAATAAGATTATTATTATTCATATGTCTTGATAAATATTGGCTAGTGGAACCATAATAAGAATATAAATTTTTATTAGTATGCTCAGAATAATTTTCATTATTTAAATTTAAACTTTGTTGTTGAGGAATATAATAATTATTTTTAATTTTATTAGAATTATTTTCTTTAATATTATTTTCATTTTTAACCATTTCATTTAAAATAGGATTTAAATTTTGTTTTATTTTATTTTCATTATTTTCATTTTCAAATTCTTCATCTTCACTATCATCTACAGAAGAATTCAAAGAAGAATTTTCCAAATTAATATCATTATTTCCTAAATCAAGAATATTATCATTTAATTTATTATTATTTTTTTCTTGTAATTTAACTAATGGACTTTCGGCTTCAATTTTTTCTAATAAATCCATAGATAAAAAGTCCTTTATTTTAGTTGTTGAATCTTGTGCTGCACTTGCACTTGTATTTAATTTAATATTATCTACTCCTTCATTTATTCCTTCATAAGGAGATAAATTTAATAATAAGGCAGTACTAAATCCTTTTTCAGTTTTTTTTGGCTCTGATTCTTTTTCATGTTTAGACATTTTATTTATTAAAAATGAATATTTATTTTAAAACTTTTTTAATATTTTTTAATATTATATTTTAAATTATTATTTTAAATGTTTTTAATAGAAAATTTTAGTTAAATTGTATTTATTCGAAATTAATCAAACTTTTAAATTATTACTCATTCATTATAAATTTGAGATTATTCAATAGGAATAATATATAAATGAAATATCTATAAATAATTTTGATATACAAGATCTTATTATTGATTTAAATATTAATCATAACAAAATTTTAATATGAGTTATTATTATTATTTCTATGATGTCAATTTTATTAAATAATTTTAAGAAGAAAATTATAAAAAAAAATTTTTTTGAAGAATAAAAAAATTAAATATCTTTTTATTTATAGTATTTAATATTTATAATTTAAATAATAAGAATTAATAAAATAAATAATAATAGTTATTATATGAAAATTGAAATAGTCATTTTTATACTCGACAAAAAAATTTATAAATTCAATTTAGATACACAATTATTTTAATTTTTCCTTTCTTATTATATTCTCAGTTACTTTTTCAATTAAGTTTTTGAATTCAAAAAATAAATAATTTTCTTTTAATTTTTGTTCATTCAATTCTTTTTTAATTTCCAAAAAGTATTTTTTATATTTAGAGTTTGGTTGAACAAAATTATAACAATTCAATAAATCATTTCTATTATTAGTATTTAAATTACTAAAAACTTTCCATAACTTTTCTTCAATAACAAGACTTTTTTCTTTTATTAAAAAATTTTGAAATTGAATTAAATTTAATTTAGATGTATTCATTTCTTTTTTTAATTTTTCACTAATTCTTTCTTCACAAATTAAATCATTTACTAAATTATTATCATATCCAGAATACTTTTTAAAGCATAATATTATTGATTCAATTGAAATTTCTTTATTAACTTTATTTTTATTAAATAAATTTTGTAAATATTCCTTTTCTTCTTTTAATTCAAATTTCCTTCTTTTATAATGATGAATAAATTTAATAGTTTCATTTACTAATTCATTTTTTACATTAATTTTTTTATTAGAAATTCTACAAATAGAAATACTATTTCTTCTTGATTGTTCATACTTTAATAATTTAATATCATTAATTATATTTTTAAATAATTCCTTAATATGTTTCTCAGGAATAATTTTATTAACATTATTAATATTATTAATAATAGTATCATTTTCTTCTTTAATTTGAGTTAATTCAGTTTTATTATTATCATCAGGTTTAATTTCATTTATATTAGAAAACCAAACATTATTTAAACATTCATTTACATTTAATCTATTATTTGGATTTTTATTTAACATTTTTTTCAATAAATTTAATCCATTTTGTGATATAATATTTGTATCATATACTGGATTTAAATTTTTAATAGTAAAAATTAATTCATCATATTGTTTTGCTTTAAAAGGTAGATAACCATGTATCATTTCATATAAAATAATTCCAATTGACCAAATATCACATTTATAATTAAAATTCATATCTAAAACTTCAGGACTTGAATAATAAGGTAAATTACTTTCTAAATTTTTTGAATTTTTATTTTTTGAATTTGATGAAGTAAAATCTAATAATTTAATATAATAAAACTCTTCTCCTTTATATTTAAAACTTTTATCAATTAAAATATTATTTGGTTTTATATCAGTATGAACAAAATTTCTTGAATATAAATATGATACTGCATTTAATAATTGAAAAATTATAAATTTTGTTTGACTTTCAGAAAAAGTTGTGATTTTTTTTTGTAAATTTGTTAAATTTCCTAATTTACAATATTCAGTAATAATATAATAATTATTTTCATCAAAAAAACAATTTTCAACTTGTATTATTCTTTCATTTGTCAATGAACTTAATACTTTCATTTCTTCCATTATTTTTTCATCAGAGGATGCACCCAAATTTTTTTTATTAATTATTTTCAAAGATTTAAATAAATTAGAGTCAATTTTAGATTGGATTTTATATTCAATGAATGTTTCATTTTTAGAAATTTGATTTATTATATTATAATTATTATTAATTTCTGGAATATTACAATTAAATAAATCTTTTATAGTATCATTTCTATTATTAAATGTATTATATGTATTATCAAATTGATTTGATGTTGATGAAAATTGATTTGTTGAATAATTAGTTTTATTTAATTTTTTATTATTATTTTCAATATTTAAATTTGTAAAATTATTAATATTTTCATTGTCATTTATGTCTTTTCTATTATTATTATCTATTTTTACTACATCTGCTGTTTGAACACATCCCATAATATATTTAATTTATTTAAAAAATAAATATAAAAAATTAATTTATAAATTAGAAAAATAATAATACAAATAATTATATATTTTATTGTTTTGATAATATTTTACTATTAACTTTATTTTTCCTTTCAGCACTTAATAATAAATTTTTATTTAAATTAACATTTATAGGTTTAATTGACTTTTCTAAAATTGGTTTAGAATTATTTCTAATTGTATCATTTTTAGAATAACTGACTTCAATTGTTTTATTCCAATTTTTATTTCTAAATGGTTTTTTTTCAACATTAACTCTATTATGAACATGAATTTTATCTAATAATCTATGAGTATTATCATTTCTATATCTATTATTAAATTCTTCAACACTTTTTGTATGATTTGAAGAAAGTTTATTTGATATATTTTTTTTATAAGATTTAGTTTGTGAGATTATATTATTTATTTTATTTCTTGATATTTTGATTGTATCTTTATTTGAATTATTCATATTATTTTGTAAAATATTTAAATTAGATGTATCTGATGTTGATCTTTGACTTGAAAAAACAAAATTTCGAATATTTGAATTATCAAAATGATTAAAAATTTTATTATTCTTATTATTTTTTGCATATTTTGTCAACGAATTTGATGAGCTAATATGAAAATTTCCTTTTCTTAATATTGATTTTTGAGAAACAATTGTTGAAATTTTTCTATCATTTAATAAAGAAGGTGGATTTATAGTTTTTCCTTTTAAAATATTAGTCAAAGGAGATTTTACTAAATTAAAATTTGAACCTTTTGTTAATTTTTTATTTGAAGAATAATTTGAATTAACATTAAAAGTTGAGAAATTAGAATTTGAATTTAATTTTGAAATATAATTTGAATTATAAACTTGATTTGAATCAAAAGTATTATTTTTTATTTTCTTTTTTGAAAAAATAACATTATAAATAATATTATTATTATTTTCATTTTTTTGTTGACTTTTATTTTTATTTTTCTGAATAGTATTATTTATTTTTTTTGAATGTAATATATTTCCAATTAATAAAGAATATTGTGTATTTATCCCTGCACTAATATTATTATAATTATTTTTATTAGTTTGATAAAAAGAATCTTTATTTTTCATTTGATTTTTTATAGAATATTTACTATTTTTAATTGAATTTTTATTACTTGTGTTACTCAATACAGAACTTAATTTTGTAAAATTAGAAAAATTTGATTTTGAAATAATTTTATTTTTATTAAATTCTTCTAAATTAGATAAATAATGTTTAAATTCTGTAGGAGTAATTGTTTTATTTTTATTACTATTATCTCTATTACCACTATTAAATTGAGGTTTCATTATTGAATATAATGAAGATTTTATTTTACAAATTCTTGTTTTTTGAATATTTTTATTATATTTAATTATGTCTTTTTTATCTTTATTTTTTATTGTTTTTGGATTTTTATTTTTATTTGAATTATAACTTACTATTTCTCTAATATAATTTTGAAAAGAATCATCTTTACTTCTTTTTGATAATAAATTACAATTTAATATTTTTGAATTATCTAAGGTTATAGTTATATTATCTTTATTATTTGTATCTTCTATAAAAAAAATTGTTTTTTTATCAAAAATAGTTTTATTATTTGTTAAATTATCAAGAGATGATAATGAAGTATCTTTTTTATTAAAAGTTTCAATTGTTTGATTTGAACAATAATTTTTCTTATAAAAAATTTCTGCCTTATTATCATCATTATTATGAAGTATTTCTCCAAATTGAAAATTTTTTAAAGTTGGTTTACAGAAAAACATATGATAATTTTTATAATATTCACTTAATTTTGGTAATCTTTGTTTACATTCATCTTCAAAATAATATCTTTTTAAATTTTCTTCAGTCATATTATAATATTTAAATTCTTTGAATAAGATATTATAATGAGAAGATCTATTATATACTAATTGATCGATATATAAAAGATTATAATCTTCTTCAATATCACCATATTTTGAAAATAATAAAGATAATAATTTTACTGGGTCATGAATTAATTTAAATGCTTCTAATTTAGTATTAACTGAATTCAATGTTGACATTTAGTTTTCTGATTTAAATTATTAATTAATATAAAAATATAATTATTTTATGTAAAAAGAATAAAGTATAAAAAATATTTAAAAAAATATTATCTTCATTAAAATAACTATTATCATAACTTGGGGATTGGGGATTGGGGATTGGGGATTGGGGATTGGGGATTGGGGATTGGG
>JAJJLH010000025.1:0-14609 GCA_023806865.1 Isotricha sp. YL-2021a
CAATCCCCAATCCCCAATCCCCAATCCCCATATTTATATTGATTTAATAATTTATAAAATTTAAACATTAATTAAATTAATTGTTTTATAATATATTTTAAAATTTAATAATATTTTAAATGTTTATAATATATTTTTCTCTTAAAAAAAATTTAAAAAAAAAATAAATAAAATATGGATAATTTTCAAAACCCAGAAATAAAATATAGAAAATCCTTCTCAAAAATAGGAAATTACGAATTAATAAAAACAATAGGAGAAGGTACATTTGGAAAAGTAAAATTAGCAAAAAATATTCAAACAAGTGAATATGTAGCAATAAAAATTTTAGAAAAATCAAAAATAAATGATAAAGATGACTTAAATAATATAATGAAAGAAATAAAATATTTAAAAAAGTTAAATCACATAAATATAATATCATTATATGAAATAATAGAAACAGAACAAAACTATTATATAATAATGGAATATGCAGAAAATGAATTATTTTCATATATAGTAGAAAAAAATTATTTAAATGAAGAAATAGCATCTTTTTTTTATATTCAAATATTATCATCAATAGAATATATTCATAAAAAAAAAATTTGTCATAGAGATTTAAAACCAGAAAATATTTTATTAACAAATAATAATTCAATAATAAAAATAATTGATTTTGGTTTAGCAAATTGTTATAAAAATAAAAAAAATGAATTATTAGAAACTTCATGTGGAAGTCCATGTTATGCTGCTCCAGAAATGATTTTAGGTAAAAAATATCATGGAATTGATATTGATATTTGGTCTTCTGGTATTGTTTTATTTGCTATGGTTTGTGGTTTTTTACCTTTTGAAGATGAAGATAATGAAAATATTTATAGAAAAGTTGTTATTGGAAAATATGATTTACCTGATAAATTAAGTGATGAATGTAAAGATTTAATTCAAAAAATTTTAATTGGGAATCCTAAGAAGAGAATTAAGATTAAAGATATTAAAAAACATTCTTTTTTGAAAAAAGGTTTTTTAAAAATGAAAAATGATAATTTTTTGATTAATTATTTTTTGGATAATAATAAAAATGAGAAATTTGATAAATTTGATTTTAATGATTTTGTTATTGATAATATGTTAAATTTAAATATTAAAGGAATTAATTGTAAAGAGGATATTGTTAATAATCTTAAAAATAATAATTTTAATGAAATTACAACTATTTATAAATTATTAAATCAATATAAATAAGAAAATAAACAACACACAAAAAAAATTAAGGGACCAAAAAAATAAAAAATATTTAAAAAAAAAATAAATGAAAACCAAATTCCCACCTTTTTTCAAAATCCAATTTTTCCTCCTATTATATTTCCCAATAAAAATAATATCAAACCTCCAATTATCTTCTCCATATTCTCCCTATTCCAACACAATAGAATATTACACAATTAACACAACATCTCCATTAAAAATAGGAATAATAAGTGATTCTCAAATAATGTCAAAAATTGAACATTTCTGGTTAGAAACATTTACATATAATTTAAAAGAATCATTTGAATTTCTCAAAAAAGAAAATGTAGATATAATAATATTTGCAGGTGATTTAGGAGATGGAGCAACTGAATTAGCATGGTCAACATGGAGAAAAACATTTGATTCAATATATACAAAAGATGATAAAATTCCAAAATTAAATGTAGTAATGGGAAATCATGATTATAATAATAATGAAAGTCCAACTTTTTTACAAGAACAATTTGAATATTATATAAAAGAAAAACCATTTTCTCATAAAGTAATAAATGGTATTCATTTTATTAATTGGGGTAATGAAAATAAAGAAATGGATGATCGTTCTAATCAAAATATAAAATGGGCAAGAGAACAAATTGAAATTGCAATAAAGGAAAATCCAAATAATCCAATAATAATAACAACACATTTAAATCCTAGAAATACAGTTTATGGAAGTGATTATTGGGGAAATAATAATATTTATAATTTATTTAAAAATTATCCTCAAATTATAAGTTTAAGTGGACATAGTCATTATTCTTTAATGGATGAGAGAAGTATTTGGCAAGGTGATTTTACTGCAATTCAAACACAAAGTGTTTCTTATATTGGATTAGATTTTAATAGAGAAAATGGATGTATTCCTCGAGATGAATATAATAGTACTTTAATTGCTAGTAATACTAGTATGGGTTTAATTATGGAAATTTTTAATGATAAAATTGAAATTAAAAGAATTAGTTTTGTGAATAAAAAATTTGTTGGTGATTTATGGATTATTAATTTACCTATTCATAAAAAGGATTTTATTTATACTAATAGTATTAGATTGAAAAATAGGGTTCAACCTTATTTTGAAATTAATAGTGATGAAGATAAAAAAGTGGAATTTTTATATGATCAATTTCATATGATTAAATTTAAACAAGCTTATCATCCTGTTTGTATTTATAATTATAAAATAATTTTTAAGGATGAAGGTAATGTTTTTAGTTATTTATATTATTCTGATTTTTATTTAATTCCTGAATTAAGAGCAAAAAAAATTAGGTTGAAAATTCCTGATGATTTATCTAAAGGAATTTATAATGTAACTATTATTGCTATTGAATCTTTTGGTTTGGAATCTTCTATTTGAATTATTATATCCAATAAATACTTTTAAAAAATTAATTTGATAAATTTGTTCACTTGTTAAATTATCATCAATAATAGGATTTTCAATATTAATATTTTCATAATTATTACAATTTGCAAACTCATCATAAATAAAAAAATAAATTTTTTTTTTGGCTATTTCAGCAAAATCATTAAGATATATAATATATTCATTAATATAGTCAAAATAATTATTATATTCCTTATAAACTAATTTTTGAACATCAAAATAAGAGTATTTTTCTTTTTGTTGAATAAAATCTTGAATTAAAGATGAATTAACAATATTTTTTGCGTTTTCAATTAATTTATTTTTAATATCTTTTATATATTCAAAAGAAATTAAAATAGCTTGTGTAATAATATTAAAAATAATTTCATTTCCAATTCTTACTTTTGTTTTATTTACATAATCAATTAAAATATTTGACCAATTATAAATATTACAAACTGAAATATGATAATGAATTTTATTTGAATTGAATTTTATTGATTTATGTATATATTCAAGTAAAATTAATCTAAATTCATCACTTAAAGAAATATTGATTTTTGAGAATTTTAAAAATAAATTATTTAAAAAATATTTAAGCAATTTCTTATGTTTTGGTTCAGGTAAATTAAATTCTTTTGTAATTGTAAAATAATTAAATTCAGGTTTTTTATATAAAATTACAATATTGTTATTTTTAAAATCTCTTTTATATTTGAATTTATATAATTTTTTAAATTCTTCTATTATAAAATGTTTTCCAAAACCATTTATTAATATAGTAATTGGAATTGTTATATTTGATGATTCTTTTAATAAAAATTTAATTAAATAAACATGTTCATTTTCATATAAAATATTTTCATTATCAAAAAAATTACAAATTTCATTTTCAATATGATTATCTTTTTCTTTATTTAAAGAAAATCTTCTTGAATATTTTAATAGATAATCATTTAAAATATTTTGAGGATTATCATTACTATCATAACCAGAAATATATTTCATAATTAATCTTATAATTAATTCATTATAGAAATCATAATCAAAATAAAATTTAGTTAAAGAACTTCTAATTTTACTTTCATATTGGTTAATTAATGAAATTAAAATTTTAGGATTATCCTTATTATGATTATAATTATTTTTAGTATTTTTTTTATTAATCAATTTAATACATTGTAATAAATAATAATTAATATCAGGTTTAACAAAATTTAAAATTCTAGAAGAGCCTTTTAAATATTCTTCCTTTAATTTAACATCATTATCTATTTCAATACATGACATTAAACAAAACATTTTTTCACCATCATTATATTTAATATCATTTAATATAACTTCTTGTTGAACAGTCTGCATAAATTTACTTAAAAAAATAAGATTATTAATATTAGTATTTGAATTCTTATTTAAAAAATCTAAATTATCCATATAAATCCAAGATTTAACAACAGTACAAATATCAAAAATATTTTTAATTTCATTAAAATTAGAAACAATAGAATTAATTTCAATCATATTTGTCCAAAATAAATTACAAAATTCTTCAAAAATTTCTTTATATGAATTATTACTATATTTATTATTAATAACTTTAATTATACTTGCACTTTTTTCTCTAAAACAACTACTATTAAATAAAAATATTTTATCTGTATCTGGAGTTAAAAGTAATCTATAATGAAAAGGATTTAATTGTTTTAATTGATAATTAGCCCATCCACCACATTCAATAATAACATCTTTTTTATTTTTATCCCATAAATGTCTTATAAATTTTAACCAATTAAATGAATTAATATCATTTATTTCATTTTTAATTAAAAATTCTACTATATTTAATTGAGATAATAGTGTAAGTATCATATTTACTTTTATAATACTTCCATTTATTTGATTTGATTCTTCTTTCATCCATTGATGATATTTTTGAGATATTAAATTAAATTCTCTTAATGGACATTTTTTATTTTGTTCACTTAATAAATTAGATATTTCATTTGTAAAAATTAAACATAAAGTACATATTGAAATTTGACTATAAGTTGAATTAATCCATGAATGAAAAGTTTTTTTACTAAAATTTGATAATGAATTTAATAATTGAGTTGTTAATGAAGTTGATATTGTATTATCAATATTTGAATATAATGTTGATAAATAATTAATATTATTTAATGGATCTTTATTATTCAAATATGGAGATATTGTAATTGGATTTATAAATTTAAAAATTTCATATTCAAGTAAATTTGTTGAATTTATTTTTATTCCTGAAATATATTTTTTATTATGAGAAGAAGTTATTATTAATTCTTGATTTGGATTTATTTTGGTATAATATTTTCCTATTTCATTTAATGTAATTTTTGTCAATAAAGAAATTTCTTCAATAATGTTTTCAGGTAAAAGATATAATTTTGGATATGGAAATACTGAAATATTTTCTCTAACTCTAATATTGTAATCAATATACATTTTTGTTATTTCATTTTGTATTTTATTAAATTCTTTTTCATCATTATTATATTCATATGATATTATTTCATTTATAAATTTTTTTTCTTCTTCTTTATTTAATTTATTATTTGATTTTAATTGTAATTCTTTAAATAATACATTTTCTAATTCAATTGGATTTTGTTCTTTTATTTCATATTTTAATAAATTTGATGTAATTTTTAAATATAATTCTTCAGACGTTTTTCTATTTAAAATTTTTTGTTTTGGAAGAATTGATTCATTTTTAGATATTGAAAATAATTTATCTTTTAAATTTTCTAAATTCTTTTCAGTTTTTAATAAGTCATTAAATGCATTTTTAAAATTTATATCATTATTATTTTTTTCAAATAATTTTTTCATTTCTTCATTATATAAGAGAAGTAAATTAATAATATCATAAAGACTACCTGTTTCATCTTTATAATTTTGTAATTTATTTATTAAAATTTCAAATTTTGATAATAAAATTCTAAAATGTATTAAATCAATATTAACATTAGGAATATTTGAGGAAGCTTCATTATATAATTCAACTAATTTAATTAATTTTTTATTTCCAAAATTTTGAAAATATGTGATTAAATTTGAAAAAATTTCATCATAATTATTATACATTATATTATATCTAATTAAAACTTTTTCAATCAAAGGAATTATTTTATATAAATTTATATCACATTCATCTATTTGTTTCATAATGTTTTCAATTGGATTTTTTAAATTAATGTTGTTTGATTCACATATTAAATTATTTTTTGTTTTTTCTATTAATTCAATTACATTTTTATAATTTTCATCATTATTAATATTTTTTTGAGAATCTTGAATTTTATTTAATTTAATTTCATTTTGAAGAAGATTAAATTTTAATTTTTGAATTGAATATACTAAAATATAATTTTCTTCAATTTCTTGGTGATTTTTTTCAAGTTCATCTCTTATTAAATTAATTGATTCTAATATTAAATGAAGAATATTTTGATATTTTGATGATTTCAATAATGAAAAATCATTTTGAATATTTTTATATATTAACATTTCATTTAATTCTTTTTTGCTTTCATTTTCATTATTATAGAATTCAATATATTCATTTAAAAAATTATTTATTTTATTTTCATTTTCTTTAAAAGATTGAATAAAAGTATTTAATAGAATTATATATTTCTTAGAAGAGGATAAATTTTGATTTTTTCTATTTATATATGATGTAATTTGATTTATTAAATTTATTACTTGTTCTTTATTTAATTTTGAAATTATTTCTAATCCATTATTATTGTTATTATAAATATATTGATTTATAAAAATAAATTTTTTTGATTTAATATATAAATTTTCAAATAAATCATTTAAAACTTTATTTGATGCTGATGATAAAATTTTATTATTTTTTATTGAATAATTATCAATTGAATTCATTGTCTTATCAATAATATAGTATTCATTCTTAAAAATTTTTTCATAATTTAAATCATTAATTTCAATAACTTTATCATTTTTATTAATAATATAAAAATTTTCACAACTATTAATAATATTATAATTCCTAATCAATTTATTTTGATAATTACTTAAAATTTTTTTATTCAAAAATATATTCATTAAATTAAATAAAGTTCTTTTTTTTTTCTTATAATAATAACTTTTCCACATTTTAATAATTTTTATTTTAATAAAATTCTTAACAAAACCAATATTTCTTAATTTCTCTAATTTTTCTCTTAAAATCATATTTTCTTCTTCTTTCTTGAGTAAACTTTTTCTCTTAAATCTAGCCCCTAATTTATTAAAACTCATACTATTATATTTAACAGTAGTATTATAAACTTTTCCTCCTCCAACTGAATTTTTTAAAATTGAATTATTATTCCCAAAATATAATTTTTTCCCATTTTTTCCAAGACTATTAAAAGTAATATTAATAGAAGAATCTTTACTATTAACATTCATACTATAAGTTGAAGTGTTGCTAAAATTCTTATTTCTTGAAGAAGATTTAGAAATTGAAATTTTAGTAAAAGAATTTACATTATTCAATGAAGCATTATGATTATAATAATTCTTATATGAATTTTTATAAGATTTATATGTTGCTGATGAATTATTATATGAAGCATATAATCCATTTGTAAATAAATTAGTATGTATTTTATTTCTACTAATTGGTCTAATTTGTTTCATTGTATGATGTTGTACACTATTTGAATAATGATTTACATTTTTTGGTATTAAATTTAATGTAATTGTATTTTTATTTCTTGTACTTATTGGTTTTATTAAACAAGGTTTTGAATGAATTTTTGATGATGACGATGGTAAGTGTGTATTATTTGTTCTATGAGTTTTACTTTTAGTTACGTTTAGAAATGTATTTGCATTATAATTTGATGAATTAAAATTTCTTGGTAATTTGTCAAAATTTAATGTTTTAATCATTATTTTTTTGTTTGAATTTGAATGACTGGAACTACTTAAATTATCATTGAATTTTTTCATTTTTTTATTTAAATTCATCTTATTTATTTAATTTTTTTTTATTGAATAATTATATTAAATAAAGAAATTTAAAAAAAAATAAAATTCAAAAAAAAGAAATAAATTTAATTTTTTTTATATAATTTAAGTTATATAAAAAATAAATAATAAAATAACATATAATATAAAACTTGAAATTATTAAATCTAATGTAAATTCTTATTTCTCAATATTATATTCATTAAATGCAATATTAAAACTTCAAATTTATATTTTTAATATTTAATTATTGCATTTATATTTCCAAATACAATTTTGATTTTTAAACAAAATTTAATAATCATCAATTAGAACTAAAAAACTAAATAATTACATAAAAAAAACTTTATCACATAAAAAAATTATAAAAAAAATTTAAAAAAAAAATAAAAAATCCATTTATTAATAATCCAATATAAAAACCAAAAAAAAGATTAAACATTAACTTCTAAGTCATAATGTTTAAGTTGAGTCAAAAAATTATCATTAGGTTCAGCATGTCTAAACCTTTCTTTAACCTTATCATAAGCATCAGCAAACTTTAATCCTTTCCTCCCAATTAAATAAGCAAGAACAAAAACAAAACATCTACTTTGTCCATTTTCACTATGAATTAAAATTTTTCCTCCTGAAGAAACAGCTTCATCAATAAATCGATTAGTAATTTTAAAAAACTTAATAGCATTTTCAGTATTATTATCATTAATATAAATATCATAATATTTAAAATATTTAATTCTTTTTCTATAAGTAATACAAGAAACATTTAAAATAAAATTTATTTTTAAAAATAATAACTCCTTTGTTTTATAAGCACATTCAATGGGACCACAAAAAATATTATCAATAATTTCAATAGGATGGATTTTTTCTAACATAATAGAACAAGGAAATTTACAACCACAATAATTTAAATGAGGAAATCTCCCACAATAAATTTTATCTTCTTCTCCATTATAAGCTTTCTTTTTTTCTTCTAATGTTAAATATTGATTTCCTTTCATTAAATCATATTCATTTCCATATTCACAATATTTATATCGATATTCATCTAATGATGATATGTAAAGTTCATCTTTTATATATAAGTGATTTATTCTTATGTTTTCTTCTTTTGATTCTATTTGATTGTTGTTTGTTTTACGTGATTGATAATTTGTTAAAGAACCTGTCATTTGAGGACCACAAAATGGTTCTGTGAAATTTGTGTTGTTACGAATTTTTTGCTCCATTGTTGAACTTCCTCGGAGGATTGTACCTGTTTCTGATATTCCTAAGGAATTCATATCCATTTTTTTTTAACTGATAAGTTTTATTTTTTTTATTTTTAGTTTTATTTTTTTTTTTTTTAGGTTTTTTATTATTTTTACCTTAAATAATTAAAAATAAAATTAAATAAGAGAAATTATATGTTTCATAAACGACATAGTAAATCTAGAATTTTAGTTGAAAATATTTTATCAAAAATTAGTTCTCCTATAAAAAATAATTTTAAAAGAACAACAAGATCATCAATAATAGAAAATTATATAACATATTTAGCTGATACAATAAAAAAAAGAACAACTGAATTAACATCTTATAATCCTTTAAAAAAAATAAATCCAGAATTATTAATTGATTTAACTCCTCAAACATATGAAGCAATATATTATATATTATCAAAACTAAATAGAACATATGATGAATTATTAATAATTAAAGTTTATTTATCAACTATTCAAAAATTTTTAAAAGTTTTAAATGTAAAACAAGGAGTAGAACAACTTTTATTTTCTCTAAGTGTTTCTTTAAAATGTGAAAAAAAACAAGAAAATTCAATTGTTTTTAGATATGGAGAATTAGGAGCAAAATGTTATATTCTTTTAATTGGTTGTTTGTCTATTTTATTACCAAAAGAAAATTATGTGAATTTAACTTTTCTTGTTTATTTTAAACATTTAATTTTATTATATTTAATTTCAGAAGATGAAATATTAAAAAAAACAATTGCTAATAATAAAGGAATTTATCATATTGATGAAATTGAAATAGAAAATATAATAATATATATTAAAAAATGTTTAAGTAAAAATATTCCATTTTCCCAAATTAAAATATTAAATTTTGATTTAAGAGAAGTAACAGAAATAATAACATACTATAATAAAATAATGGATAATTTAGTAAATAAAAATATGAAACATTATTGTAGTGTTGATGATTATATTAAATATACTTATTTATATGAAAATGAAAAAAGTGAAAATTTCGAACAAGAAGAATTAGTAACAATATATTCTTATTTTGAAATAATAAAAAAAAATAAAGGTGATATATTCGGTGAAGTAGCCTTACAAAATGAAAATAAAAAAAGAACTGCAACTATAATTTGTTATGAAAATTGTGTTTTTGGGTCTTTATCAAAAAGTGCTTATAATAATTGTTTAAGAGATATTGAAGTTAGAAAAAGGAGAAATTATGTTAATTTTATTCTTTCTTTTCCTATTTTTACTGAAATGAGATGGAATATTTTTGAATCGAGATACTTTAATTTTTTCAAATTAGAACAAGTTAATCATGGGGATGTTATTATCAAACAAAATGAAGTTTATGAAAAAGTTTATTTTATTAAAGAAGGACAATTTCAATTAAATTCTTTACTTTCTGCAAATGATTTAAGTGAAATTTTGAAAGAAAAAAGAAAAATTATTTTTAAACCTAAAGATAAGTATTTTAATAATGAAAAAAAACAATTTAGAATTACAATTATTAATAATAAAGATGTTATTGGATTAGAAGATATTTGTTTTAAAAATCATTATTTGGTTGATGCAGTTTGTATTTCAACAGAAGCTTTAATTTTTTCAATAACAAAAAATATTTTAAATGATATATCAAATAAAATTCCAGAAGTAAAATTAAAATTAGAAAATACAATTAAATTTAGAGAAAAAATTATAACTGAAAGATTATTAGAAATATATAAAAATACTGAAAAAAATTATGAAGAAGAATTAAGAAGAATAAAATTGGAAGAACAAAATAATTTAAAATCGAGAGAAGATATATTTAAAGATGCAATAAAACCTCCTGAATTAGGTAAAAGAAATAAATTAAAAAGTGCTAAAACTAAAATAATATTTAAAAATGATTTTACATTATCACTTAATAAATCATATGGAAATAATAGTAAAAATAATAGTAATAATAATATTAAAGAAAAAATTATTACTAGATATAGTTCAAATAATAAATTAAAAAATAGAAATTTTTCTATTTTAAAAGAAAATAAAAGAAGCAGAAATTTAAATTTATTTAATTCTCCAATTACAACTTCAAGTTTTAGAAATTATATAAAAGTATCAAATGAAATTTCAAATTTAGGAAAATTGAATTCAGGAATTCCTTCTTTGAAATATACTTTTAATGAAAAAAAAACTAAATTTAATACTCATAATGATTTAAAGAAAATTATTGGAAGTGATTATGAAGAAAATAAAGAAAGTAATAATGAAAAAAAATTTAGTAATTTTTTAGTTAATAATAAAAATAGTATTTTAGGTAGGAATTATAAAGGAAAAAGTTTATTTCATTTTCCTACTGTTGATTTATTATATTATGATAATCATATTAAATTAGATAAAAAAAAGGAAAATGAAAAAGAAAATATGAAAAAGAAAAAAAAGAATTTATTTCATAAAAATATTGGAATTCAAACTGCAAGTTCTTTTTTATTAAATTATTCAAATTTTAATAAAAGTAATATTTTTAAAAATAATAATTTTGATAATAATATTAAATATAATAATAAAATTTATACTCCTGTAAAAAGGTATTTGAATACTATAGATTAATTAATTTTTTTAGTTATATTGATTATTATTTATTTTGAAATTATATTTTAATTTTTAATAAATTATATTAAAATATTATATAATAATATTTCAGGTTAAATAAGTTTAATTTTTATTGTTTAAAATATTTTACCCTTATTTTTCCTCTTCTTTCTTTTCTTCTTTCTTTTCTTCTTTCTTTTCTTCTTTCTTTTCTTCTTTCTTTTCTTCTTTCTTTTCTTCTTTCTTTTCTCTTTCTTCTTTTTCAATAGCAATTTTATTTTCTAATGTTTGTAAAGCTTGAAAAGTATGTTTATGATTAGTTTTTTCTTTATTATATTCTCTAATAAAATATTCTAATTCTTCATTCATCATAACAATACTTTCAATTTTTTCTTCAATAATCATTTGTAATTTTTTAATTTGAGCTTGTAACTCAATTTCATGTCTTTTATTTTTTTCAGATTCTTCATTATATTTTAATATTAAATTTTCTAATTCTTCAACTTTTAAATTTAATTCATTTTGTTTATCTTTTTCAATTGCAAATTGAATATTTTTTTCATGTAATTCTTTATTATATGCAAATCTCATTTGATCATTTTGTCTTTTTTTTTCTTCTATTAATTGTTCTGTATTTTTATATTTATTGTAATATTCTTTATTTTTATCTAATAATTCTGTTAAGTCAGTTATTTCTTCTTCTAAATTGAAAATTGATAATAATTGGTCATTTTCTTTTTTTAAATATTTATTTTTTATATCATTTATTTTTTGTTCCTTTATTTTTCCTGCTCTGAGTTTTTTTGATATATCATATTTATTTAAATAATTATATAAGTCATCAAATTCTTTTATTTTTGATGATAATTTTAAATTTTGTTCATAATTTTTTTTTAATAATTTTAAGTTTTGTTCTCTTTCATTTTTTAACTCATTTGCCAATAAATTAAATAATTTATTTATATACAAATTAAAATCATAAAAGAAACAAATCATATTTTTAATAAATAAAATACTAACATTATTTTCATTATTATTATTTTCAAAATTTTTATCATCAAAAAAAATACGAGTTTGATATTCTAAACTTTTTTGTATTTTTAAATAAATATCATCAAAATTTCTTTTTTTTTCATCTCTAATTAAATTAATACATTTTCTTAACTTATAAAAATTATCTGCATTTTGTGCATATTTTAATATATAATTAGTTTTAAATTCTAATTCATTATTATTTTTATTATTCTGAGTATAAGAAATTGGAGTTAAAATATTTTTTGGAACAGTAAAAGTTTTACTTATATCTAAAGATGCTTTTCCTTGAGAAGTTATTGGATAATCAGTTACTTTTATACATAATTTCCTTCTTGCTTTATATTCTAATATTGGTTCTTTTTTTTTATTTTCTAATGTTCTTTGTAATATTTTTGTATCTATACTTTTATTTTGAACAGTTTGATTTAAAGAAATTGAACGATTACTTTTTATTGGGTTTATTAGTAAATATGATCTTAAAATTGCTTCTCTTGATTCTTTATTTTCATTCATATTAATTATTTTAAAAAATATATTATTAATTAGTTATAATTAAATAAATTATCTTAAATAATAAAAAATTTTTTTCTTATTTTAGGATATTTTTTGATATTACATATATTATACAATTATGATAGATTTTTATTTTATTTATTATATTTAAAATGAGAGATGAAATTGAAGTTCACAAAAATGAAAAAGAATTAACTCCAATTTCAGTTAATGATATTATATATAATGAAAATAACTTAAATTCAGAAATTTCAAAAGTTAAAATATTCCAAGTAACTCAATATTTATTTTCAACAAATCCAAGATTTAAATTAATAGTAATAATATCATTTTCATTAATTATTTTAACAATATATGAATTTTACAAAGGAATAACATTAGAAAATAAAGAAATTATAAGTGATGGATTTTTTAATTCTTTTAAAACAATTTCATTTATAATTTCATTTTTATCAATAGTATTAAATGAAATAATAAATAGAAAAAAAAATAACAAAATAAAAAGAATTGAACTATTATCAGCATTAATCATAAATATTTTTTTAATGATTGTAAGTATTTATATGTTATTACAAGCACTTCATATTGTTACTGATGAACATGAGATTAATCCTCCAAAAATATTTTTTACAAATTTATATATTATTAAAATTATAATTGATATTTTACCTTTATTTATTCTTTTTAAATATATTTTACATATTGAAACTAGAATTAAATTTTTTTTATGGAGAAAACCAAATCAATTAAAAGAATGTTCAAATTTAATTAAATTATGGAACAATCATTTTGAAAATATGAATTCATTAACTAAATGTTTAATATCAGATTTAGTATCATCGCTTTTATTTGTTATATTCTTTATTTTTTTTAATGAAAAAAAGTATCATTTAGTTTATATGTTAATTAGTATAATAAATTTTATTATAGTTTTTTTTTTAGTTAAACCTTCATTTCATTCTATTATGAGAATTTTAATGCAAGCAAAATTTTCTGGATATGATAATTATTATAATTTAATTTTTGATGAAATTTCTAATTTTGATAAATGTGAAAGAATTATTGATTTGAAATATTGGATGAATGCAGAAAATGAAATTAAAGTTTATGCTAAAGTTAAAGGAAGTGATTTAGATAAAAATTTATTAAAAGAAAAATTAGAGAATATTAATAGGCAATTTAATTTAATTTGTGATTATACTATAGATATTGAAGAAAATGAATAAATTTTGTTAATGTTAGATTATATGAAATAAAAAAGAAAATTATAAACTCATTTATTTTTTAATTATAAATTTTTTTCGTTTTAATAAAAACAAATAGAAATTAATTTTCTTTAAATAAAGAAAATAAATTAATAATATTCATACTCTTTTTATAATATGATAAATAAAATAATTAATATAAGAGTTCAGACCAATAATTATTCTTTTATTTTATTTTATTTTATTTTGTTTTATTTTATTTTATTTTATTCATTTAATATATATAGCAAAATAAATTACATTACAATTTATATATTTAATGGGGATTGGGGATTGGGGATTGGGGATTGGGGATTGGGGATT
>JAJJLH010000026.1:0-13943 GCA_023806865.1 Isotricha sp. YL-2021a
CCCAATCCCCAATCCCCATCCCCAATCAAAACCTAAATTTTTAAAAATAATAAACATTCTCAAAACAAATTCAAAATTTATCATCTCTATTAAAAAAAAATAAAAAATAAAAAAAAAAAATAATAAAATTTAAAAAAAATGATTAATAAAAAAAACCAATATCAAAGAAATTTCTTTTCCTCACAAACAGCATTATTCTTAATAAAAACAGTACCTTTTTCAAACCAAATATCTAAAACAGGTGTCAATCCACTTTGTACATTTCTAAAAGCAACACCTAAATTAATTCCATTTTTATAAAAAGAAACACTTCTACTAACATGTTCATATTTAATTCCAATATAAGTTTCAAAATCTTCACATTGACAACCATAACCTTTAACACTTCCACTTTGAATTCCCATTTCATTAATTTTTATTAATTGAGTACCCCAAACATTCCAATAATAACTTAGAGGTGTATCTTTCCAAAATTTTGAACTTAATAATTGAGGTTTACTTTTACTTTTATCTACTAATCCAATATATAAATTTCCTTTTCCTTTTAATGGAGTTTCTATATTTATTTTAAATTCTATATATGGTGAGTAATCATCTAAGTTTTGTTTACAAAAAACTATTCCATGTTGTAAATTGTTTTTTTTTACTGATGTGAAATCATTGTCTAATATTAAATTTGATGAACAATATTCTGGATCAAATTGAAAGTTAATTGAGTTTATTTCTATTTTTTTTTTTTTTAATTTTTTAAAAAATTTTTTTTTTTATTAAATATATTATTCTTACTTCCATCTGATAAAGGAATTTTCCAAAATTCTAATTCAGAAAAAAATTTTGATTCTTCTATATCATTTTTTAAAACTGGAAATTTCCCAGTTCTTAAAAAATTAATTAAATTTATAAATGATTCTCCTTCTCTATCTATAAATATTTTTCCATTATATTTTGGTAATTCTTTTTCTCCTGTAAATAATGTTGCTAATGCAGAATTTTTATATTTTATTAATGTATTTCTTGATGTTGTTATTGTATGAGTTCCTCCTATATTTAAATCTAATATATCATTTTCTTTTTTATTATTTTTTAATTGAAATAAATTTTTAAGTTCTTTTTTTTTTAATTCTAATTTTTCTAATTCAATTTTTTTAAATTGATTAAAATCATTTCTTGCTTTTTGAATTATATCTCTTTTTGTTTTTATTTTATTTTTTTCATTTGCTATTATTACTGAAATATTATTATAAATTTCATTTATTTTTGTCTCAAATTGATTATCTAATTCTTCATCTTCATTTATTTCATTCATACTTGAATCTTCTTCTTCATTATCATTTACTATATCTTGACTTGGTATTAAATTTAAGTTTAAATTTGAGAAATTATTTTGAAATGTATTATTATTAATATTTAAATTTGAATTATTTTGGTTTTGAGAAACTGAATTTGGTTCATTTTCATTTTGAATTGGATTTACTAAATTAGATTTAATAATATTTATTACATATAATATCATTTAATGAAGCTTCAAAACTTTGATTATCAGAATTTTCATCCATTAAAAATTAATATAAATTAAAATTTAATAATATAAAAAAAAAAAAAATTTTTAATAATAAATTAATTAGAAAAAAAATTCTATAATAATAAAAAAAATTTTATATTTTAAATAATTTTCAAAATATAAAAAATAAAAATATATGAAAAGTGATAATGTTTCAAAGTACACAGAAGAACCAAATACGGTTTTAATATCAGAAAGCAATACAATATTATCATTACATCCAGGTAATATTCGTTTTAGATTTACAGATGGTACAGTTTCAGATTATGAAATATCAACAATAATAAGTATTAATCCATTATTATTTTCAAATGTAAATAATAATAGTCAACTTGAAATTTCTCTTCCTCATTTTATTACTCAAAATTATATGATGGATTTTATTTTTATTATTAAAAATGGATTAGATGATTTAGAAGATTCTCCTGATAATCCTGAGAAAATTATTACTTTAATTAAAATTGCTGATTTTTTTAAAAATGAAAGTATTTCTGTTCAAATTATTAATGAAATTGTTATGAGTAAATTAAATGAAAATAATGCTTTTGATTATTTAGAATTTTCATATGAGAAATTAAATAATCATAAAAATAATAAAGATAATGATATTGATGTTTGTTATTTTGATTTATTTTATAAATGTTTAGAAATTATAGGAAATAATGAACATATTTTATTAAATAATTTAGAAAGAGTTAAAAAATTTGATAAGAAGATTATTGATGAATTGTTACAAAAAACTTTTTCTCATTTATTATATAATAATTATATTTCTATTGAAGATGATAATAATAGTATTTATGGTGATGAAATTGAACCTGAAAATTATTTTGAAACTGTTGTTGAAGGAAATGAAAATAATGATAAAAAAAAAACTAATTTTATTAGTACACAAAATTTAAATAATTTAATTTCTTTTCTTTTTGAAATTAATGGAGTAAAAAATTTTTTTGATTTATTAACTTTAGAAAATATGTCAATTTTTTCATCTGAGTCAATAAATGAATTAAATAATGAACCAAATCCAACTTTTCAAATAAAAATACCTTTTGAAGTTTATAATAATTATTATGAAGAATTTCCAACTGATATAATAATAAATAATAAAATAATAATCTTTGTAATTTTTTATAAAATAACAGATGATAGTTTTAATATTTGTATTAAATTTGGAGAAACAAAAAATAAAAAAATAGATAATAATAATCCAATGACATCAATAGAAGATAATTTTTGTTTTAAAATATTTACATTTTTAACAATTGCAAAATTATATAAAGGAAATGATAAAAATCCAATATCATCACAAACAAAAATGAAATGTTTATCAAATAATAAAAGTAGTCATATAATATTTAAATTAACAAATTTTACTACTTTAATGAGTAAAAATAATTCTGGTATTATTTCTTTAAATAGTTCAAATAATGAAGAATATTTTACTGTTTCAGTAAATTTAAAATTATGTTATATTCATAGTGTTTTAACTTCTTTTTTTTTAAGAAATTTTTCTTTATTATGTAATCAAGATGGTATTCATAAAATTTCAAAACAATTATTATTACTTGTATTAAAGAATAAATATTTAAATAAAAAATCTGAAAATGATATTGTAATAGGAATAAATAAATGGTTAAATGATGAAATAAATATTAAAGAAGATATTACAGAAGTTTTTGAAATTATTAAATGGGAAAAAGTTTATGATGAATATATTTTTGAATTAATTTTTAAATATTCAAATATGATTGTTGGTAATGAAGCATTAGAAAATTTAATTATTCAATCTTTTCAAAAAAAATATTTTAACTCTCAATATATACCACAAATTATTTCAAGTTTATTTAGAACTGCAAGTATTATTAATTATAGTAATTTATTTACTTTAATGAAAAAAAATGAAAAATTTAATTTAGCTTATATGAGCTCAATGCATATGAATCCTACTACAAATAGTGTTGGTTCTGTTGCAAATATTAGTAATGAACAAATGAATTGTTTAAAAAAATCAGGAATTTTAAGTGAAAATTCAAGAAATATTATTAAAGATAATTTTAAAAATGAAAATAAAAAATTAAATACTACTTCAAAGAAAATAAAAATGACAAAAAAAATTGTCAAAAATTCATCAAATAATATTAATAATAAAAATTTAATTAATTATTTACTTTCACATAATATTGATGTTAATTCATCTAGTTTTAGTAATAATAATATAAATAAAATTCATTATAATCATACTACTAATAATTCAAAAGGAGGATTAATGAGTAAATTAAAAACAAATTCAAATATAATTAAAAAAAATTCTTCTCATTCAAATTTATATATTTCAAGTGAAAATAATCAAAAAAGTTTTGAGTCTAGAAATAAAAAAATAAAAACTCCTGGTAATTATAGTAAAAAAACAAGTGAATATAACTCTCAAAATGAAACATTTATTGGTAAAATAATAATAAATGATAATAAAACTAGAATTAGGAATTTATCTAATAAAATTAATTCTAAATTTATTTCAAAAAAAAAAGAAATTCCTGTTAACTTTAAAAAAAAATCAAAAGTTAAAAATACATCTTTATCAAAGAATATTAAAAATAATTCAATAAATGATGGATTTACAAAAGGAATTAAATCAGATGGAAATAAAAAAGAATAGTAAAAAAAATAATATTTGAATATGAAAAATGTTTATATAAATTTTAATTTTTTAATTTGCTATTTTATATATATATAAATTATTAATAAATGCATTAATAATCATTTTAATAATTAATATTTTATTTAAAATTTTTAATGTATATTTCATATTTGAATCAATGGAGCAAAAAAATTTTGTTTTAATTGATGATGAAGATGAAAAAGAAATATCAGATATAAATGAAAAACCAATGACAAATGAAGAATATATAACAAAAATAAATGATATTATAAATAGTTATAATAAAAAGCAAAATATTTATGAAATTGATTTTAAAACTAAAACCATTTTTGATACTAATAAAATTTTAAAAGTTTTTGAAAATATTCATAAAAATATTGAAAACTATATTGAATTAATATTTAATAATTTGAATGATAAAAATGAATTACTATATTATAAAATGACTGAAATTTTAAATACTTATGAAAAAATTTATGAATATAATAAATTAATTCAATCATCTTTTATTTCTAAAATAAATGCTTTAAATGAATTTTTAACAGACAATAATGTATTAGATAATTCTATTGAAGATTTTTTTATACAAAATGAAGATTTATTACTAAATTCAGATATATTATTAAATTTACAAAATATTCCTGAAGAAAATAATCTCATTGAAAATATTGAAAATGAAGATTTTCGTATATTCATTTTGAACAATATAAATTTCCAATCTTTTTCAATAGATAATAAAAATAATATACTTTTAAAAAAAACAATATTACTAAAAAACCAATTTGATTTAATTAAATTAGAATTAAATAATTTTCAAGAAAAATTATTAATAGATTTATTTGATGCAAATAATAATAATTTTAATAATAATGATGATAAAAAGACATATAGTTATTTCCTAAATAATTCTGATGAGAAAAGGAAATTAAATTCCTCAGATGAAATTGGAAAAAATAGTAATAAAAGTAACTCTTTGGATTCTTCAAATATTGAATCTAAATCATCAAAAGATTTAAAAAATGTTAATGAAATAGAAGATAAAAATCAACATGAGAATAATATTAATATAAATCAAAAAATAAATTGGATACAATATCCAAATTTAAAAAAAATAATTGTAAATAATGGGAAAATAAATGAATTTAATTTTTTTAATATAGGTCCTAATATTGAAACTATTAAAATTATTGATTGTCCTAATTATCATTTTACTCTTCAAGAAAATAATATAGTAAATTTAAAGAATATTTTCCTTGATGGAATTGATTTAATTAATGAAATTTTTGAAACTATTTTGATTCAAATTATTTTAAATCAATCAATTTTAAATAATTTAGAAATTTTATCTTTAAAAAATAATAAATTATCAAAAATAGATATACCATCAATTTTAAATAGTGAAGAAATAAATAGTAAAATTTCAGATAAAGAAAATTTAAAGTTTTTTAATTTAAAAGAACTTCATTTTGAAAATAATGTAATATATACTTTTAAAACATTTGATAAAAATTTAATGCCTATGATTCAATTAATTAATTTATCAGGGAATAATTTTTCTTATAGTAATGATTATGATAATTTAAGAGATATTACTCTTAAAGATAAAGTTTATTTATTTTTTAGTAAAAATTATTTTATTACAAAACAACCAATAAAAAATAATTATATTAAAGATTTATGTATAAAATTAAAACAAAATAATTATAAGTTGAAACAATTAAATTTAGATTATTTATTTTTAAATCAAGATGAAAATATACTTTTATTTAATGAACTTGATTTATCTAATATTCAAATTAGTTTAATTAATTTAAATTTTAGTTATTGTAATTTAACAGATGAAAAAATAATTAATTTTTTACTAAAATATCCATTACCAAATTTGAAATTACTTAATTTAAGTGGAAATAACTTAACAAATCAATTTTTTAATTTATATTCTCAAAATATGGATAAAAAAAATTTTTCATTAAATTTAATAATGCCAAATTTAAAAATATTAAATATATCTAGTAATGAAAAAATAGAATTTGAAGGAGAAAATTCCAATATTATAATGTCATTTCTATCTTTAACAAAATTAAATAAATTATATATTTATCATACTAAATTTGAAAATACAGTTATTGAAAATTTAAGAGTAATGGGAAAAAATTTTAAAATTCAAAAACAGAAAGAAAATAATAAAAGTTTATCAATGGATCTAATGAATATTAATTTTAATTCAAATTTAAATCCTAATTTTGAAAGATTTTTTGATTTTATTGAAACACTTAAAATAAAAATATTCATAAGATATGTTGTTCCTTCAAAAACTAGAGATTATAAAAAATATATGATAAAAATTAGTGATAATTTTGATATTTTATAAAATAAATTAAATTATAAAAATAAAATATTGAATATATATTTAAATTAACTTATATAACTCAATATTTATATTAAATTTAATCAAAAAAATAGAATTTAATCAATTATAAAAATTATTTATAATATTTTTCTAAATGGAAACTGGAGTTCATTTAAATGGAGCATTTTTAACAGAAACAAATGAACCAAATTATAATGAAAAAAAATTATTTTTAGTAAAATCTTATTTAAAAAAAGAAAGAATAAAAAAACCATTTGATGGAATGGCAACAAATAGAAAAAAATTAACAATAAGAGACTTTATACATGAACAAGATAATCCATATGAAAAAAGTAAAAATTCATTATTTGAAGAGCATTTTCCTTTATTAAATGTAATATCAAATAGAAAAGCATTAAATTTTTCAAAATATTTTTTAACTGATATGTTAAATGATCCAATTTTATCTCAAACAGCAGAAAATATAATTTCTTCAAAATCATATAAACAACCTATAAAATTTTATCATAATAGATTTCAAAATGAAAAAATTGATAATGTACTTCATAATGTTTTTAAGAAAAATAATAATTCTTTAGAAAAAAGTGTTTCTATTCAAACTGGGAAAAATACAAATGAAAAATATATAAATTCACTTTCTCATTTTTTTTCTGATAGTTATAGGAAATTAAAAGATAATTATAGGAAATATAATTTAAAGTGTCATAGAATTAATGGGGAAAATCAAGAAAATATGAAAAATAAAAATGATGATAATTATATTTTAAATGGTTATAAAAATAAAAGAAAAGATGAATTTTTAGATTTATTAAGAAATGATGCTATAAAATTAAAATATAATCATGGTTTAAGATTATGTTCAAATTTAATATAAATACAATTTTTAATTTTTATTTTTTTATGTTTTTAAAAAATTAAAAAAAAAAATTAAAATTTATTTAAAATTAAAATTTTTAAATGATTTATAATCATTCCCCATATAATCAGTTCTATAATCACCAGGAGTCATTGGTTTACTATATGAATATTTATTATTTGATATATTTTTAGGTAAAATATTATTTGTAAATAATCTTCCTTTTTCTCTTCCATTTTGACTAATATTTCCTTTATAATCAAAAGTATTATTCATTCCTACATTACTTATATTATTAAAATCTGAATTATTTAATATTTCATTTGTTTGACTCATATTAACTTTATTATTATTTGATGATGTATAATTTGTAAATTGAATTTCATTATCTTTTCCTCCATTAAAAGAAAAAATTTTTGTAACTACTTTTAAATCACCAAAATTATTTATATATTTTAACATTTTTGATTCATCATCATGATTAAATCTATATTCTTGTAATTGAATATTTAATTTATTTGAATCTGTTGATTCTTTTATTAATTTATTATAATTATCTAAAATTTCTAAAAAATTAATATTTGGATTTGTATTATATTCATCAATTGCATTTTTTAAATTTTCACTTTGTTCAATTTTCCCAGAAAAAATTTCTAATTTTTGACTTAATTTCCTTGCATTTTCAGTAAATAAAGAATCAATTTGATTCATAATTTCCAATTTTTTATTTTTTAAAAAATTCATAATTTGTTCAAAAAAAGTATTAACTCTTTTTTCTTCATTTTCTTTATTTTTTTTAATATTTTTTAAAGCACCTTGTATCATTTCAACATTATGTTGATTATCTTCAATAACATTATCAATATCATTATTAATATCAACGAATTTTTCTTTAATTTCTTTAATTTCGCATTTAGGATTTTTTTTAAATCTAGAAAAAGCACAATAAACACAAATTAATTCTTTAGTATCTTCAATATAATGAGTTAATTTTTGTCCATGATGTATTTCACACATATTATTATTTAAAAGACCTTCTCTTTGAGTATTTGATTCAACATATTTATCAGTAATTAAATTATTTAATAATTTTAATTCTTTTATAGAATAAGCAATTAAACCATCATTAGGACATTTTATTCCTTCTTCATCTGTAAATTGTTCTTCAATACATTTTTTACAAAAAAAATGACCACATTTAAATAAATATGGTATATTTATTGTACTATTAAATGGATTTTTACAACATTGACATATTGATATGTAATTTAATGTTATTAAAGGAATTCCATCACTTTCTACTTCTTCGTTTTGCTCATTTGAATTTTCATTTTCTTCATTTTCATTTTCTTCGTTTTCATTTTCGTAATTTTCTTCATTTAAATTATTATTTATATTTTTATTTGGGGTTATATTATTTTTCTTTATTTCATTATTTGTTTTTTTTTCTTCTATTTTATTTTCGTTTTGTTGATTTCTTATTGTGTTGTCTTCTAAATTTTGTTTGTTTTTTATATTTAATTCTGTGTCTTTTTCTGAATTTGAATTTTGGGATTTTTGCAATTCGTTTTCGTTCAATTCTTCGTTTGGGGTTATTTCATTATCATTTGAATTATCATCACCGAACATATATGCATCGTCATTCTCATATACTTTTATGTTTTGGTCTTCATCATTTGAATCATTTAATATATCCTTATTTGGTGTTGACATTTTTTTAATTTAAATTATGTATTTAATTTTTATTTCTAATTTATTTTTGGATTTTAATAAACTTATATATATATATAATTAAAAATATTAAAATATTTAAATTTTTAAATTAAAAAAATTATAAAACATTTAAATAAAAAAAATAAATTTCAAAAAAAAAAAAATAAAAATTAAATCTATAAAAAAAATAAAAAATATTAGTTCCCCAAAAAACTCAAAAAAAAAAAAATAAAAAAAAAAACTAAAAAAACACAAAATATAAAATAAAAAAAAAGAAAAAAAAAAAAAAAAAATGTTACCAAACCCATCAACCTTACCATCTCAAATCCTTCCTATATCCTCAACCCCTCAAATAGAAAAAAAGCAAAGATTCAACCCATACGTAAACAACGAAGGAACAGTAATGGCATTAGCAGGAAAAACTTATTTAATAGCAGCAGCAGACAAGCGTTTATCAAATGGTTACTCAATAGTTTCTCGTGACTCATCAAAAATATGTCATTTAACAGAAACAGCAATTCTCTGTTCATCAGGAATGTATGCAGATGTAGTAAATTTACATAAATATTTAAAAACTAGAATTGACATTTATAAAACAACAAATAAGAAAGAACCAAGTTTAGAAAGTATTGCTCAATTATTAAGTGTTACTTTATATCAAAGAAGATTTTTCCCTTATTATGCTTTTAATGTTTTATGTGGTAGAAGAAGTGATGGAAGCTTTATTTGCTATTCTTATGATGCTGTTGGAAGCTTTGATACTGAAGTTTATGGTGCTCAAGGTAGTGGTATGCAATTGATTAGTAGTGTTTTTGATAATGTTATTGGAAGGAAACCTGATTTAAACTTGGAAGATGCTAAGAAACTTGTCTTGGAAATTATGAATGGTGTTAGTTGTAGAGATATTTATACTGGAGATAAAGTCGAGCTTGTTATTTTGAAAGATAATGGTGATGTTAGTACTGAGGAATATGAGTTGAGACATGATTAATTTTTTTTTATTTGGGATTTTTTTTTTTTTTTTTTTGATTGATTCAGAAATGTTTTTAATGTTTAATTTTTAAATATATGGAATTTTTTTTTTGAATTTTTTTTTTTTATGAATATTATATTTAAATTTAATGAAAAAATTTAATTTGGTTCGGGAGGATAATATTAATCCTGATAATTTGCTACAGAAAGGATTAAATTGTATAGTTGAGGCATTCGATTTAAAAGGGAAAATTAGTCAAGATAAAATTATAGAATTGGAAAAATTAATCAATGAATTAAAATCAAAAATTAATATTCTTAATGAAGAAATGGAAATGATAAAAACAGAAAATATGTATTATAAGAACCAAAATGAAAGATTAAAAAAAGATAATAAAAACAATAAAAATATAAATGAATTAGAAAATCCTTTTTTTGATTTTGGAATTAATAAACAAGAAAATAAACAAAATAATATGTATATATCAATAGTAAGTGATGATGATAATAATTCTATAAATGATAATGAAGATAGTTTAAATATAATTAATAAAAGAAATAATAATTTAATTAAATCAAATTTTAAAATCCCTCCTGAAAAACATGATAGAATAAATAATTATGGTTCTTTAAGTTGTAGAAATTCAAAAAGTCATTTAAATAAACTTATTGATCTTTCAAATATTAATTTTTCTAAAGAAAATATACCTAATACAAAAAAATATATAATTAATCAAAATGAATATAAACCAATTATAAATAAGAAAAATAATACAAATTTAAGAAAATTATTACTTCAAAGTAGTAATATTAGTTATAATAATTATTCTAATAATCAAACCTATAATAAAGAAAGGAAGAGAATGCAAGAAAATAGATTTTTAAGTTATAATAACAAAGATACTCATATTTTTAATAATACTAATGAATAAATATAAAAAATATTATTTATAATATTATAATTAATAATTGTATGTTATTTTAAATTTAATCTAATATTTTTTAAATTATTTTAAAAATGTTTAAAGAATTTAAATCCAATTACATAATAATAAATGAAATTTTATATTCAAAATATGGAAATATTGAATTAGAAATTGAAAAAAAATCAATAAATATATTGATAAATAAAAGAAAGAGTCATTATTTGGCGAAATATAATGACTATTTAATTTATGATTACATGAAAGATTTTTTTAGAAAAAAATACCAATTAAAAGATTCACTTGATAAATTATCAAAATTAGCAAAATATTATAAAAGTTATCTTTCATTCTTTTGTAGACCATTTTGTACTAATTTTTATTATAATAGATTACTTGATAACTATTTTGATAATAAAGCAGAAAATTTTTATAAAGAAACATTTGGAAAAACATCAAAAGATTTTAAAAAGAAAAAAAGCATAATAAATAATATAATAATATTTGATGAAAAAGCAAAAAAAACAATTGAAAATCCAACTCAATCAACATTAAATTTAAATACATTGAATAGTGAATTAAATACTCAAAGATTATTAGAAGAAGATTTTTTAACATCAAAAACTTTAAAAGAAGGAATTAGTGATATTATTAATACAATGGATAAAAAAAAAGTTAAAAAACAAAATAAAACAATTGAAAAAATTGATTCTACTCAAAGAACAAATTCGAGATTAGGTTTATTTACAATTTATAAGAAAAATAAAGTTAATTCTGAAAGAAAAAAATTTTTTATTGGAATAAGAGATAATTCTCCTCCTAATAATGAAGAAAAATCAAGTTTAAATCAATTTAAAAAATTAAAACCATATAAAAATAATCAAAATATATCAACTCAGAAAAATTCATTTAATTCAAATCCATTATCTTATATGAAAAATCATTCACTTAAAAATTCATTAAAAATTAGTTACAATAAAAATAATATTAATATTTCAAATATTATTTTAGAATCAAAAAAAAAAGGAATAGTTTATACAAAAAAAAGTAATTTAAAATCTTTTTCTTCAATTGATAAAAAACATATTACTATAAATTCAAATATGCTTTCTACATATATTAATAATTGTTTAAATCTTTATAAAAATAAATCAATAACAAAAAATAATAGTGTTAACAGTTATAAAAATAATTCATTTAAACATTCAACAGAAAAAAATTCAAATGGTAATATTAGATCAACAAGAATAAAAGAAGATAATAAAAAATTTCAACCTTTAAGTATAAATTATATTTCAAATGTTCCTAAAAAATCAAATATTAGTTTAAAAAAGAAAAGTGGGTTTACTCATAGTTTAGAAAATTTAACTAAGAATGTAAAATCTTTTCAAGGAAATGATTTCAATAATAATAATAAAAAGAAAAAAAATTTAAATTTAAAAGTTCATACTAATTTAAATAATATTAATATTGATATACATAATGGGAATAATACAAGTAATAATTCATTTCAAGTTAGAAATAAATCAGTTACTAATTTTTTTAAAAAAAGTAGAAATAAAAGTAATGAGAAAAAAGGAAAAGTATTAAATAATGAATTAGATAAGATAATTGAGAAAATAAAATGTAATATTCATATTAATAAAAAATTAAAATTTAATTCTCCAAATCATTTAGATAATGCTATAAATTCAATTAAAAAATTAAAGAATACTAATAATCATTATAATAATAATACATCTAAGCATAAAAGAATAAATAGTAAAAAAGGAGATAATATTATTTTTTCATGTAGAAATGATTCAACAAAAAAGAAAAAATTATGTTTTGGTCCAATTAATAATTAATAATATTAATTTAAATTTTTTATATTTTAAATAGATTAAAATTAAATTTAATATATATTGCCAAATTTTCAAAAATATATACAAATTTATGGTCTTTATTATACTTAAATTCAAATTTTTAATAATCAAATAATAAACTTATTTAATATTAATAAAAAAGAATTAAAATGGAAAAATTGAAATTAAAAATCAATGAATATATTTATTTAAAGTTATATTTGAATTAAATTATTTTTATTAAATTTGATTTAATTAAAAATTTTAATTTTGAATTTTCTTTTTCTAATAGGTTATTTATTTTTGTTTTTTTAATTTTATTTTTTTCATTTTCCAAACACAATATATTGTTTTTATAATAACAAAATTCTTCATTTTATTATTATGAATATTATTTATTTTGTTGATTATGTTTACATATTTTTTCTAAAAAATGAATTAGTAGACTGAGCTAATTCCTCTACCTGAAGATGATTTTAATGTTGTTGAACATTCTTTCATTCCCTTCAAATTTCAAAGAAAAATATTTAAGTTCTAATGCTTGGAAAATTATAGAAAAATGTCATTTAACCCAAAAAGGATTGAAATTCAGATTACAAATTTATTTAATTAAAAATTCTTGCTGTTATATTAATAAATATAGATTCAATATTCCAAAATAGAAGATGTTGATATATATAAAAATTTAAATATTTATCATTTTTAATAATAAAAATATTTGAATTTATAATTTGAATTTTAAATGGTGATTTGGGTTTATATAATTTTAAAATATTATAAAAAATGAAAATGAAAAATATACATATTTTTACTTTTTTTAATATAATTTTTATTAATATTTTATAGATTAGGACCAATCTCCAATCTATAATCCCATCAATCCCTAATCCTCATTAAGAACTCTATAAATTTTATTAATTATATAAAAAATTTTTATAAAAGAAAATAATTTTATTTTTTATATAAAATAAAATGTTAAAAGAAAATGTTTTAGAAAAATTATTTTGGGGATTGGGGATTGGGGATTGGGGATTGGGGATTGGG
>JAJJLH010000027.1:0-12216 GCA_023806865.1 Isotricha sp. YL-2021a
CCCAATCCCCAATCCCCAATCCCCAATCCCCAATCCCCATGTTTGTAATATTATTAGATTACTAATTAAATAATTAAAATCTAATTTTTTTATATATTAAATTGATTTTTCATCTTTAAAAAAAAATAAAATCTTATTATATTATTTATTAAATTATTTTTTAAATCCTTTTTTCTATGATTATTTATATTTAGTGTTAAATAAATAAATAAATATTTATGTCAAATGAATCAATTGAAGAAAAATATAAAAAATTAAAAGCATCTTTCTACAATTTAAAAGAGAAATATAATATTGAAATTGCTTTAAAACAAAGTATAGAAGAAGAAAATATAAAATTAAAAGAAAAAGTGAAAAAATTAATGCAAGAAATTGCTCAATTAAAAGGAGTAGAATTTATAACAGAATCAACAATTTTAAGGAAAAAAACTGAAAAAATGTTAAAATTAGAAGAAGAAAAAGCTGGAAAAGAAATAGAATTTATTTCATTAAAACAAAAAATTGATTCAATAGAAAAAAGTGTAAATGAACAAGAAAAAATATTTCAAAATATACAAACATTAAGAAATCATATACAAGATATAAGATTAAAATTAGAAGAACAAAAACCAGTTGAAGTAAATTATTATACAAAATATAATAATTTAGAGCCAACTCTTAATAATTTTGTAACAGTAGAAAAAAATATTACTGATGTAAATAATATTTTTACTTCAATTAATCAAGAAATTAAAAAAAATATTGAAAATTATCAAAGAAAAATTGTTAGTTCTTTACAAAAAATAGATGAAGAAGAAAATATAGATATTACATTTATAGAAAATAATTTAAAAGATACTGTTACTTATTTAAAAAAATTAGATGAAGAAATTAAAAAATTTTATAAATTAACAAAAGATATAACATCAAAAAATATAGAATCAAATTCATTATTAACAATTATAAATAATAAATTAGGAGAATTTTTAGAACAATTAAACAAACAAAAAGAAGAAGATTTAAAAAAAACAAAAAAGAAAATTCCAAATATAATGTATTCAAAAATATTAATGGATACAATTAAATTTCCAATGAATCCATTTCAATCAATAGCATTAATTCCAGAAAATATAGATTTAAACAATTTTTATGAACCTCAATTACTAAGAAAAGATTGGACAGAAATAGTAACATTAACAGATGATGGTGGTAAAGAAGTAGATATTAATTTTACAGTAATGGCAGTTGGTTTAAAAGAAAATTCCTATTTTCCTTCATTTAGTCATGGATTAAGTTTAATGGCAAAAAATACTCTTATGACAACAGAAATTAATGGTAAAAAAGTAAATACAAAATTTACAGGTTCACTTATAACTTTTGATTGTAATTTAAAAAATGGTGAAAGTGCTAAAATACATATTAAATATAAATCAATTAGAAATGATATTAATAAATATTATAATACTCATTTTGTTGGTTTAGATGATTCAATGTCTGGAAGAAGTGTAAAATATACTTTATTAGTTCCTGAAATATTTGTTGTTGTTTCTTTTGAAAAAGATATTTTTACTGATAGAGGTAATGGTAAATATTCATGGCAAGGTGTTGTTCCTAATGAAGGAATAGAAACTCAAGTTAAAGTTTCTCCTAAAACAGCAAAGTGGAATGTTGTTTTAACTGAAGGTCTTATTTCAAATGGTATATTTAATAATACTAAATATACAACTAATAAATGTTTTTATACTGGAAATAATAAAGTAATTAAATTTGAAGTTAAAAGTCCAATGAGTAATAAAATTGATGGTGAAAATATTATTGATAAAGGAGATAAATTTGATATTATTTTAAAAAATGTAAAAACTGGAGATGGTTTTTTTCAACAAAATGTAGAATTTGAAAATCGAAGTAAAGGAAGTTGGGAATGTAATATAGAACCAACAATACCAGAAGATGAAATAAAAGAAAAAATAAAATTAAAAACTTTAGCAGAAAAAATAATAAAAGATAATAAAAATAATAAATTATTACCTCATGTTAAAATAGGAAAATGGGTACATAAAAATATAACATACAAATTAAGTTTCTCAGGAAAAAAAATGACAGCAATCGAAATTTTAGAATGTAAAACTGGAGTATGTGAACATTTTACAATATTATATAATGCATTATTAAATTCTATAAATATTCCTGCAATTTATTGTGGTGGAAATGCTATTAATGAAATAAAAAGTAAGGATGATGATGGTGCTCATGCTTGGAGTCTTGTTAAAATTGATAATAAATGGTTTCCTATGGATGCTACTTGGGATATTTTTAGTGGACATATTCCTATTTCTCATTTACATGCTTATTATGGGAAAGGAGGTCATAATTGTGTTGGTAGTGATACAGTTTCTTTTGCCCCTTCTAAATTTAGCTGGAAATGTAATAAAATAAATTAAAATTGGTTTATTTTTAAATAATTAATAATATTCTCTAATAATTTAATTTTATGAAGAAAAATGGAAATAAATATAATCAAAGTATAATTGAAAAAACATTTAATCAATATAAAATTAAATTAATTCCTCAACCAAATTCTATTATTATTTCAATTCAATCTTATGATTCTAATAAAATATTTGAATCACAATTTTATTTAGTATATCTTCAATCATTTAAATTATTAAATTCATGTTTGACAAATGATGAAATTATTCAATTTATTTCTTTTTTAATTGAAAGAAAAAATATAAAAATAGAAGAAAATAAATTTAATTTAAAATTATTTTTATTCCCAATATTACTTAATCATTCATATATAGAATTAATTTTAAATCAACAAGATATCCAAACTAACAATAAAAAATTTGATAAAGAAAATTATAAAAATTTATTTTTAAAAAAATTCATAAAAGGACATGATAATTGTATTAATAAAATATCTATTTTTCCATCAGGAAATTTAATATCAGTTTCTAATGATAAATCAATAAAAATTTATAATAACAAATTTAATCTTTTACAACATATTCCAAATGCACATGATGATTGGATTAATTATGTAGATATAAAAGATGAAAATAATTTTGTTACATGTTCTTATGATAAAAATATAAAAACATGGATTAAAAAGGAAAAAAAATTTACAATTAATAAAATAATTTATAATTCACATAAATATGTAGTAAGTAAAATAATATATTATGGAAATACAAAATTAATTTCATGTTCCCAAGATGAAACTATTAAAATTTGGGAAGAAAATAATAATTATTATCAAAATATAACCATATTAACACATTTCAAAATGATATTTTCAATATTATTATTAGAAGATAAAAATATAATAATTTCAGGAGGATTTGATGGAATTAAATTTTGGAATTTATATAATTTAGAATTAATTAAAACTTTTAATGATATTTTTTGTGGAAGTTGGAATGGAATATGTAGAATTGATAATGATAAAATTATTACTCAATCAATAGATGGTGATAATGAAATTTCATTAAAAATTATTTCAATATTAAATAAATGTATAATTAAAGAAATCAATTTTCCATTTTATTGTTTTGGTATAAATATAATAGATAAAAAAGGAATATTTTTAGTTGGAGGGGATTCTAATGATATTAAAATTTATAATAAAGATAATTATGAAAATATTCAAACAATTAAAAATTCTCATATTGGAAATATTTTAGGATTTATTGAACTAAAAAATGGAACAATTGCTTCATATGGAGATGATGGAATAATTAATATTTGGTCATTTAAATAAAATGAATTAATATATGATTTTTTCAAAATAATAAAATAATATCAAATTAAATAATGAAATAAAATTTTTTTAAATATTTATAATTTTATTATTTTATATCAAAACCCAAAGTATAATTTTTAAATATTTGATTATTAAATTAGAAAAAGATATCCAATATATTAAAAAAATAAAATATTATATAGAGAAAAAATCATTAAATAAATAAAATTATTTCTGTCTATTTTATATATTAATCCATAATTTAAATAAAATCAATGAGTCTATTATTTTCTTAACCACTTTTTTTTTCAAAATATTTTTTAATACCTTAATTTATCATATCATTAATCCTAAAACTATTATCTTTAAAAATTATAAAACTTCAATAACGACTAACTTTTTATTAAAACTCAATCAAGTTTTTGAATAAAAAGAATTCATCTAAAATTAATTTTTCCATAATCATAATCAAAATATCTATTATATTTTATATACTTTTCAATATTATACCTTCTATATTTTTTGTGAAACAAATAAAACAAATATCATCTTGAGCCATAACTATAAAAATTCTATGAAAAAAAATTATTATATATATTATATCATATTTTCCTATTTGAATAATATAAATATTAAAGAAAAAAAAAATAAAAGATACTCAAGTTTATAATTTGAATATTTTAAAAAATATTTATTCAAAAAATGATTAATCCCCCAAATTTATTATTAGAAATATAAAAATTGTTTTAAAATATTTGAATAATTAATATAAATAAGGGAATAGATATTTATGTTTTTGACAAATTTTGAATAATAAAAATATTTTATTCATATAATAGGGAATTATTTAAAAATAATAAAATATATTTATTAATAAAATAAAATTATAATTATAAAAAATAAAATAAATTATAGTTTAAAAAAAGATTAAAATTTTTTAAATTTGAAAAATATTAATTATATTATATATACAATATTTAATTTTTAATAATGAAATTTTCAACATTTTCTTTTTTTGGAATTGTTACAGTTCTTTTATTTGATATTATTTTTTTATCATTATCATTACAATTTGCTTCGTTGTAACAATGTGATGTACCCGCAACAGTCCAACAATTTCGATAAACTACTTCCTCAATTTGATATATTTCTTTATTATAAATATAAGCATTAAAATTAGTAATTTCTTGTAAATTAATATCTGTTGATTTAGTAGAATAATCGATATTCATTGTATAATTAACATCATTAAATTCTATTTCTAAATATTCAACAGTTTTACCACATACTTGTTCTGGTGTTATCAATTCTAATAACATTTTTTTAGGTCTATTTTCATTATTTATAGAAATTGAAACATTATGTCTAAGACCTTCAAATATCATATTGTATTTAAATTTTGATTTTTTTGTCATATTTAAAATTTTATAATTAATTATTATTATTTGATTTTGATTTCCTATATTAAAAGTATCTTGAATTTGTTCAGAAATATTATAATCTTCTCTATCAAATGGTTCAACTTCATTTGCAATTGAATTATATTTATCTTTAAATGTAATATATGTTATATTTGCACATTCATTTAAATCAGTATTAATATCATTAATTGATTCAATTAAATAATTTTTTAATCTATAATAACTTTGATTAATTTGTTTATAATAATCTAAACTTATTTGATATAAAAATTTCAATGAATCATTTAATGAATTTTTTATTTGATCTTCATAATCATTATCTATAATTCTTTTTTGAACTGTTTTATATGCAGTATTTACTTTATTAATATATTTTGTTATTAAATCATCAAATTCACTAAATTTTTTGAAAGTATTTATATAAATTTTAGTATTATTTGAAGAAGATAATAAATTTTTGAAAATATCATCTATTGATTGATCTGCAATTTTTTCTTGATTTATCATTTCATTTTCTTCTTCTATACGTCTTCTATTTTTTAAATCATTTTGTCTATTTATTTCATTTTCTAAATTAGTTGGATATTCATTTATACCATAATTATTAATATTTTCTTTTATAGGATCTATATAATTAGTTCCAAATATTAAATATAAATTATTTGACTTTTCAATAAAATCTCTAAGATTCAATTTTTGTTCATATTGTTGGGAATTTTTATTTATATTTAATATTATTTTATCTTTTGTTTCATAATTTAAAAAATTTATTAATGATTCATAAACAGGTTGAATTTTTGTTCCTCCATAACTGTTTAAATAAGTAATTAATTCATTTGGTATATTAATATTATTATTTAAATGAGAATTGAATTTCTCAATTGAATCTAAAGTATTATTTATTTTGAGATTTATATCATTTAAAACATCATCAGTTTGTATAGTAAATAAATCATCAATTTGTGATTTTAACATTTCTCTTTCATTTTTTAGAATTCTAAGTAATTCATTTGCTTTTGTATTCATTACATTTGTATATGATTCAATTAATTGATTTTTAAAATAATTATTTAATGTTAATATATAATCTTTTTCTAATTCATCTTGTACTAAATTTATATTTTCTTTTACTTTTCTATAAATTAATTCATTGAAATTTAATTCTATTGATAAATCTGTTTCAATCATAGATTTATATTCTCTTATAATATATTCTTGAGATTCTATAATAAATTCATTTACTTTTGTTTCAAGTAAATTTAAAACTTCCTTATTTCTATTTTCAACAATTGAATCTAAATTATTTAAGCTATAAATTTTTAATTTTAAATCTCTAGTTATAGCTGAAATTTTTTTTGTACTATATAATGAATTATAATATAGTATTGTTTGTGTTATTAAATATTTTAAATTATTATATAAACTTGATATTTTGAAATTTTCATTATATTGAATTATTCTTTCAAAGAAATCATTTCCAAATGATGGAATTATATTTTTTAATAAATTATTGAAATTTAATTTAAAAATGTTTTGTAAAAATTGATTAAAATTATTTTCTTCATTAGTTAATTGAACCATAATAAATTCGTTAAAAGAATTTTCAATAGTTAAAAGAACATCACATACCCTTGAATAATCTAAGATTTCCCAATTAAGTGTTACTTGATAATTATTTCCTTTAGTTGTTTCCATAATTTTTGTTATTTCATTTATTTTTGAATTTATTGTTGATTCTATATCATTTTTAATATCATCATTGAAATCATATTGATTAAATCCAGCATCATTAGAATTAAATTTTTCATTTTCTTTTAAAATAGGAAATAAAATTGAATTATATGCTTGGGATATTTCATTATTTATTAATTTTTGTAAATCATCTATATTCACTTTATTTTTTATTTTTGTTGAATAATCAATATATTTAGAATCAATTTTTCTTTTTGTGATACTTTTATATTCATTTACATAATCTTCTATTAATTCATCAATAATTTCTCCTAATTTATATGAAGAATTTAATAATTGTTGTTCTTGAAAATTTGATGTAAATTTTTTTGATTCAATTATATATTGATTTAAATTTTCTACAATATAATCATTATATACTTTATTAATCATATTTTGATGGAAATCATCAATAATTTTAAATATTGTATTTTTCAATTTATTAAATATTTCATTTTTATATTGCTCTAATCTATTTTGTATTTGTGTATAATCTTTATTATAAGAATTTGCAGTTGAATTAATCCTAATAGCCTCATTTGATAAATGTTCTTTTATTTTTGTTAATATTTCTATAATATTTTGTTTAATTCCTTCAATTTGACTATTTTCCAATTCTTTAACTTGAGAATTATATAATTCTGTAATTCTATTTTCTATTTCTGCTTTAGTAAAATAACGAGTAATTTGATTTTCTAATAGAATAGAATATTCTTCTTTCAAAGTTGCAAATTCTTGAGATATTTCTAAATTATAATTATATAAAGTAATTTTTAATTGCTTTATAAAATCATCTTGATCGAAAATCCAATTTTCAATTAATAAATTTTTAAATCTTTCAAGATCTAAATATACAAAAACTTTTTTATTAATTTCTTCATATATTTCTTCTACTTCTTTTCCATTTAAATAATTCTCTAAATAAAATCTTACTGTTAATGATATTTCGTTATTGGCTAAATTATTTCTAAGATCATTTAATTTCATCATTTTTGTAGTTAAAGAATTATTTGTAGCCAAAATATTTTCAGTTAAATATTTATTGATTTTGAAGAAATTAGTTTTAGGCACTTTAAGAATATTAATTTGTTTATCAAAGGACAATGAATCATTTTCATAGTTTTTAATATTTTCAATTAAAGAAGTAAAAAATTCATTAATTTCTTTTTTTCTATCATCAAGAATATTATTAAAACCAATTTTATTTATTGGTAATTTATGTATAATATATTGATAAGTAGATTGAACTGATTTAAGTAAGTGATTATAATAATATTTTATAGTATAATTAAATTCATTCTGTTGATGATTTACAATTGAATTAAAATATGTTTTTGTTATAGTTTGTGTAATCAATGAAATATAAATTCCACTCATTTGACCAAATTCAATAATTGAATTTTTAAAATTTAACAAATTATTATTTACTTCATCATATAATGTATCAAATATTTCTTCCCATTGAAAAGTTATATTATTAAGTAAATTTTCAATAATTCCTTCAATATTATTTTGATAATAATTGTAAGAATTTTTAATAATTTCATTCCCATATTTTATATTTAATAATGAATTAATATAAGTATTTATTTGCAATAAATCATTTGAGACTATCTTTTTATTAATAGTATTTTTTTCTAATGAAGATTGTGAATTTTTAAACTCTATTATTTTTTCATTATAAGAATTAACTTTTTCTTTAATTAAGGAAATAAAAGAATTATATTTATTGATAAATGTTTGTAAATTTCCATCAGAATCAATTGAATGTTCAACTAATTGTAAATGATTTGTTTTATATGATGATGAAATACAATAATAATCTGAATTAATAAGTGTATTCCATACTCCATTTACACATGAATAAGTTATTTTTCTTTGAAAAGTAAAACAAAAGTCATTTATATGTTCATTTACAATATCATTTCTATCTATTATACTATTTTTAGTTTCAATATACGTATTTATATCAGAAAATTTTGTTTCCATTTTTGTTTTATATGATTTTATTTTATTAACATATTCATTATTAAATATCTCATCAGATATTTTTTTATTAAGTCTATCATATAAATCATCTATAATTTTAATATGTTCATCAATAAATGATAATTCTTTTAAATCTAAATATTTTTCGCTTAATTTATTATTTTTTAAAGTATATAATAATTCTCTAATTTGAACAATAGGTTTTTTATATTCTAATAATAAATCCTTATATAATTGGTCATTAATATATTTCTTAGACTTTGCAAAATTAGCTTTATAAGTATTATATTTTGTTAAATATCCATTAGTTATGGATTCTGATGTTATTGTATCTTCAAATTTTTTGAAAGGAATACCTCTATTTTTTTCAGGTATAAGTTCTGTATGATAACCTTTTATTAATTCTTTTATTTTTGTTTTATCATTTATTATAGTTTCTAAATCATTAAAATATTGATTTGTTAATAATTCATTTGTAAGTAATTCGTTGTTTATTTTTTCTAAACAACTATTAAATGCTATCTCATATAAATTTGCTAATTCACTTAAATTTTCTGAGAATAATATAGTTAAATCAGTCATTAAATTAAATAAATAATCTTTATTATTGGCTAGTTTATTAATTATTTGGTTTATTTCATTTTTATAATCATCATTTTCCTCAATTATTTTATTTAATATATTTACACCAATATAAGATATATTATTTTCAATATTATTTAAATCATTTATAGTAAATGAACTTTCTCTTAAAACATCTTCATTCAAGGAGAATAATTCCTCTTTTTTTTTATCCATATTTTTCAATGTTTCAGTAATATTTCCTTTAAAATTTGTCATTATTTGTATAAATATTTTATCAATGAATTCATCATTATCCAGTATTTTAGCAATATTTAAACCCTTTTGTATAATATTATAAAATGAATTATTATTTGAATTTATTTCATAATTTGATATAAAATAACCACTATCTTTTATCTCCATTTCTTTTGTAATTTTTTCCTTAATTGTATTAATCAATTCATCAATTAAACCTTTAATTGAATTTAAATTTAATAATATCATTTTATATTCTTCATCTCCTGCTCTGTGAACAGTAAAAACTTTAGTATCAATATTTTTATATAAATTATTTATTATCTTAGATTCTTTTTGTAAACTTTCGATTAAATTATCTTCAAAGTTTTTAATTAATGAATTAATTTGTGGTGTTATTAAATCATATTCTATTTTATAATAATTATTTAATATATTCTCTACTGTTTTAATAATTTCAAAAACTGAAAAAGTTGTATGATTTAAAAAATATGTTGAAATTTCTGTAATTTTACTTTTTTTTGAACTTAAAGATTCTGTTAATTGATTAAAATTATCAAAAAGTTCATATAATAAATTATGAGAATCTCTAGTATATTCATATATATTCTTATTTAAAATATTTAACTTTGTTTTCATTCCTCCATTTTTTATTTCATTTAATATTTGAGTTAATTTATTTTTTAAATTAATTATTTCTTGAATAATAGTAATAGGTAATACATTTATACTATCTAAAGATAATGTAGAATCAAAAATTTCAGAAAAATCATTATATACTACAAGAGAATTTAAATTAGTTATTTTTTCATTTACTTCTTGAACGATAGAATCAAAAGTATTATTTATTTTTTCTATTTCTTTAACTAAATAATTTCCTGCATCAGATAATGTAATAAGTTTATTAATTATTATATTATAGTTAAAAGAAGATTCTTTTGATGCTACAATATTTCTTTTATTATCTTCTACATTGAAATTAAAAATTGACTCAGCATTCAAAGAATATAATCCAGATATAATTAATAAATTTATTTTAAATTCAGCTCCAGTATCACTATCATAATTTAATAAATTTCCTTCTTTAGATACAATTTTATCATTTTCTTTTAATTTTCTTCTTTTTAATTTTATTTTTAAGTATTCTACTCCTTTTTTACTTGCAATATAAACCTCTTCAAATTGTTGTTTTGTAAATAATATATCAGTAGTAAAATGTGGTTCTAATTTAGATAATAATTTATTTAAAGATTCTTCATATTTTTCAGGAGGAAAAGATGAAATTTTAGATGTTTCATCAATTAATTTAGTAATTTTATTTTTTTCATATGAATTTTCTTGATTTTTTACTACAATCATATAAGCAATTTCTTCATATTTTAAAATATTTGACTCTGAATCAATAGTTGTATTCATTTCAGTTGAACAAAATGTATTATATGCATTTACAACATCACATATTCCTCCATTTGTTTCAGTTATTAATGTTTTATTATCATCTAATTTAGTATAAGTTATTGTAATATTTGATTTTTCTTTTTCTATTCTTTTTATTGCAGGAGGTCTAAAAAAATATATATCTAATACCATCAATCTTCTTTTATGTTCAGGGATTGATTTATGACATGTAATTGATGTAACAACATCATTATTTGTTATGTTAAATAAGCATAATGGTACAGGAATATCTTTTAAATCATCTATTTCTTCTGAACTCTCTGTTTCTTCATCATTATCTGAATTTGTTAAATCTACTAATTTTTGAGGAACACAACTTTCTTTTTTTTTACTATAACATTCACTTTGTATTGAAATAGCAATTGTATACATTTTATCATAAAAATTAATTTCATCTTCATTAGGATTTGCTTCTGATATAACATATAATAAATAATTTGTTATTCTATGATTAATTAATGTAATTGTTTGATTGTCTATCATTCTAATTTCATAAGTTATTTGATCAATATTAATAAGTTTTAAATCATGAACTTTTGTATTAAATATAAATTCAGATTCTAATTTAGAAGTAACATTTATTGAAGGAGTAATAGGATTATTAGGAGGAGGAGAGGGAGGTACAGAACATTCATTACATGTAGGAGGATTTGGAGGAGTACGAACAAAAAATATTATAAATATTGTAATTGCAATTAATAAAATAGCTCCAATTCCTATAAAAATAAATTTTGATGGGCACCCCCTCTCTTTTTCTTCAAAATTATTTTGACTTGGATATATAACAATATTATTTTCGCTCATTTTAGATTTAAAATTTTCTTAATAAATATTAATATATATATCCAAAAAGTCAAAGAATGTCTTGTTTTAATCCCGATTTATAAAACCTTTTTTACATAATGAAAAACAATTAAATAGTTTTTAATTTATTTATTTATTAAAAATAATATAAATTTATTTAAAAATTATTCTTTTTAATAGAGAAAAAGAGTATATTTTATATATAAAGGAATAATATAAATGGGGATTGGGGATTGGGGATTGGGGATTGGGGATTGGGGATTGGGGATT
>JAJJLH010000028.1:0-11926 GCA_023806865.1 Isotricha sp. YL-2021a
CCCAATCCCCAATCCCCAATCCCCAATCCCCAATCCCCAATCCCCAATCCCCAATTTATTTAAAAAAATTTTTAATATAATATTTCAATATAACTTCAAACAAATAAAAAAATAAAATTAATATTCATAAATCAAATGATAAAGATGTAAAAAGTTCTGGAAAAATCTGAGGAAAGATAATAAAAAAATAATTAAAGAAGTTATTTTAGGAATAATTAAATAATAAATTAGAATACTTGATAGAAGAAGAGTAGTTAAAAGAATAAATTTTTATATAAAACTAGAAAAGCTTTAAAAAATTTTTTTAAAAAATGTTTTTATAGATACATACTTATACTGAAAATATATAAAGAAAAACTGTTACTGATATAGATGTTATTTATGCTCTTAAAAATGAAAATAGAACTTTATATGGAGTATAAATAAATATTTAAATATTTTTATTTATTTATAAAATTTTATAAATTAATTGTTAATGTATTAATTATTTGAATTTGATTTTTTTTGATATTTTATTATTCTTTTCATTTTATAAATATTATTTCCTAATTTTTTATTAATAATTGTATTTTTCTCTAATTTATTATAATTATTTTTTGTATTATTTATTAAAGTGGAATAATCTTTTATATTGACTGAATAGTCATTTTTTAATAATTTTTTTTTATTTTTCAAAGTCTTTTCTGACAAACTTTGATTAAACATATCTGAAATATCATCTTCTTCTTCACCTTTTTGATTTTTATATTTTAAATTTTGATAATTTACATCTTTTAAATAATTTAATGATTGAGTAATTAGTCTTAAATAATTATTTTCTTTAAGTATTTGTGAAACTTTTTCTTTTAATTTTTTCTCATAATTTATATTTAATAAATAATCACTTTTTAATAAATAAATAAGTGATAAAGACACTTTTTTTAAATTTTTATTTTCCTTTATTAAAATATCAATTTGTTCTTTTAATTCTTGATTTTTTTTTGAATCTTGAAACTTAAAATATTTACTTGTAAATATATTTATATTATCAACAAATACATTTTTTTGTACTTTAATTAGACTTAAAAGAAAATTTATTATATTATTTTGTTGAATTAATTGAATTTTAAGAATATTTTTTTTTGGTGTATTATCATTATTTATTAAAGAAAAAGAAATTTGTTTGGATTGAATAAATTTATTGTTAATAATAAAATTATTATCTTTTTTCATATCAAAAGTTATATTATTAATAAAACAAGTTGTTGTATTTCCTAATCTATTATCAGATAATTTTTTTTGAATATTATTATTATTTAATTTAATATGATGATCTTTATTAATTTTATTTCCTGATTTATTTCTTTTAACAAATATTTTAAAATCATTATTTTGAGATTTATTTAAAATAAAACTTTTGTTAATATATTTATTATTATTACTATTAATTGTTTTCCTATCTTTTGAATTCTTATTTTTAATTTTGGCAAATTCACTTTTTAAACTTCTAATAATTTTATCATAACTTCTGGGAGAATCAATTCCACTTGAAACTTTAGAACTCTTATCTTTACTTCTACTTTTTTCAAATTTTTTATCAACATATTTTTTAACATTTAATGAATTAAATGGTGAAATACTTCTTGATAGAGGAGTATTTAAAAAATTTAATAATTCATTTTTACTTTTATTATTCATTGTTAAATTTCCTATTGAGATATTTTTTGTTTTGTTTTTTGTTACATTTAATTTCAGATTATAATTATTAAAAATTGGCTCAATTTTTTTCTTATTTCCTTCTGTAATATTTTTGAAAGGATAAAATTCTTTTAATAAATCATGAGTTTTTATTAAGTTTAAATTGTAATTTCTATACATATTATTAAATTTGCTTTTATAATTGATTTTTGTTAACATTTTATTTAAAATTTTTTTAAAAAATAAAATAATTTTTAAAATATATACTATAAATTAATTATATTTACTATGATATAACTATAGGAAATATATTATATAATGATTTATATCTCCAAAGATAAATTAATTAGTTTTTATTTCATTTAATTCTATTCCAATTTCAATAGATGATATACTTAATGAACTTTGTGATGTAGAAATATTATCTTTATTTCTTAATAATTTATTTGATTTATATAAACTTTTATTTCCAAAAAAAATTTTACTTATTTTTTTAAAAGGTACTTCAATTATAATAAAAAGAATTAAACTTGAAATTAAAATTAAAAAAATACATAAAATAGAATAAAAAATAACATTTTGGTTTTCTAATAAAATTTGACAATCATTTTGATACATAACATATTTACAAATTAATCCAGTACATAAAATTATAGTAAAATAAGGTCTTGAGATTGCACAAAAATAATGATGTCTTAAAACAATAATAATTTTACTATCTGGGCATAAAATAAAAGAAAAAACAGATAAAAATAAGACAAATAAAATAATTTCAATATCAAATAAATAAAAAAGATTTATCCAAAAATTATTTAAAAAATTATCTTTATTTACTTGAGTATTAATTTTAGAATATAATAAATATAAGAAAAAATAACTTAAATGAAAAAAAAAATAACAAGGTATTGAACTAAAAATAAAACTTTTTTTATATTTTTGAAATAAACTTATTATTTGAATAGGTATTGTTAAAAATTTTTTTGAAGACTTTTGAATATAAGAATTTTGAAATGAATAATTAATTAATCCAAATAAAATTCCAATAGAAAAATATACAATATTATAAGGAAAACTATTCAAAATATAATTATTAATATATAACATAAAACTTTTAGAAGGAGTTAAATTCATATTTCCAAAAAAAAAACAATATATAAAAATTAATAATTTCAAAATTGAACATATTAAAATTAAATTAATAAGAAATAAATCCAATCTATAATTATTTTTATAAAAATAGAAAATAATAATAGTCCAAAAAATAAATCCATTAATTTCATTTATAGCTACTTGAAATGGATTGTAAGTCATATAAAAAAATTTATTTTTAATACTTTGAAAAATTTCCATACCAAACATAGTATCAAAAGTAAAAAAATTTAATTCTTCTCTTTCAAAATAAGTCCAAAAAGGTCCTGGATTAGAAATAAAACTAATTAAAGGAAAGAAAGAAAATTTATAAAATAAAGCATAAAACCATACTAAAATATATTTAAACAGATTTTTCCAAATAAAAAGAAAAAAAGTATTAAACCAAGTAATTTTTTTTCTATAAATTTTATAATTATTAATATTATTATCATATAATATATCTAAATAATTATTATTATTATTAAATGAATAATTATTTGAATTATGTTCAATAAAATCAATTTCTTTATCTAAATAACATATAAATTTATAAGATATTGTAAAACCACTTAAACAATAACAAAATTTATTTCCAAATCTTTGACAAAAAGCCATAAAAGTAAATAATGGATTTTCACATAAATTTTCAAATCTTTCACCATTATTTGCTATTGGTGATCTAAAAAAAGTTTCGAAAATTTCCCCTAATATAAATATTAAAATAGAATATGCTCTTAATCCATTAATTATTGATAATCCACTTGAATTAAATAAATTACTATCATATAATAAAATATCACTATAAAAAACTTCTTCTACATTTTCACCTAAATTAAAACAACTTTTAATGTTTCTTAATAATAATGATGAATCATTAAAAAAATAATCATTAAAAAATGAAAAACAAGTTAATAAAATTAAAATATAAAAAGGAATAAAATAAAAAAGAAGTTTATAAAATTTTTTAAGAGTCCATTTGGAAATCATATTATAAGCAATTAAACCAGGAAAAATATTTGTATCATTATACATAATAATTAAAGCATTATAAACTAAAAATCTATAATCATTATTATAACATCCATTAGGAACACATAAACCAAAAATTGATTTTCTTGGTACATTCATATTATCTTCTTCAATACTTTTTGAAATATAACTAAATATAATATATGTTATATTATTTTTAATAAATAAGACATCAGTCTCTTGACGATATGAATAATAATTATATAAACAATCATTATATCCACTTATATCATTTGGTACTTTTGAACTATCTAAAATTAATTTTTCTAATGCTATTTTTTCATGTATTGTTATTATTTTTGATAATGTTTTTCTACATTGTTCTGATATTGAAAAAAAACTTTTTCCCTCATCAATTGATGTTAATGTTAAATTTAATACTTGAGAAATGTAATTTGTTAATTCTTCTAATAATGAGGATGAATCAAAAGTTTTTAGTTTTTCAAATTGTAATATATTTTGGGTTAAAATGATTGTAAAATTTAATATACAAAAAATGGAGAATATTAGCATATTATTTTTTATTTATAACAATAGAAGAATTCAGTTTAAATTAATATATTTTAATGTTCAAAAATATGGAAAAAAAATTTTAAAACAAATATTAATACTTTTTTATATTTTATATAGACTAAGTTTTTAAAAGTTAACATAATCTATTTCAAATATTTTAAATTTATATATTTTTAGAAATGAATATATTTTTTAAAAATATCATTTAATTTACAATAAACAAAAAATATACATAATAAAAAAAATTACCATCATTATTAAATTTTAATAATTCATTTTACTCATAATAAATTTACTTATAATTTTTTTATTCAATCTTAAATTCATTTAAATCATTTTCAAAATCATTTACATCAAAAGTTTTAATAATATTTCTATCTCTTAAAGACATATTATTTTTAATTTTATTATTTGAATTTGAATTTGGAGAATTTTCTCTTTTCAAATATATTTTTTTTTTTGGATTATATAAAACATAAATATTTCTAGAAGTCTTTAAACTCATATGTCTTCTTAATTTTTGTTGTTGAATAGTCTTTTCATCTTGATTTAAATCACCATTTTTTGATAAATTTAATTTCAGTTCATCAAAAGATATTTTTTCCTTTAATTTAAATGTTTTTTTCGATGTTGTATTACAATGAGAATGAATAGGGAAATCTGAAGTCTTTATTTTTTGACTTATTAAAATTTTTGGAGTTTGATTTTCTTTTTTTATAAATAAATTTGGTTGATTAAAATTTTTATTTCCAAATCTGAAAGAATTTAATTTTTGAAATGAGATATTTGTATTTATTGTATTATTTGCAGTATTATTTAATAAAATTTGAGGCATTGGATTAGTATTTGTTTTATAAAATGTTAAATTATCTTGATAAATTGGATTTTCATTTTGATTTATTCTATTTTTATTTGTATAATCTATTATTTGTACTAAGTTTATTCTATCATTTTTTTCTTTTTCTTTTTGTTCTTTTATATTTTGTTCTATTTCTTTCATTTTTTTCTCTTTTTCTATTTTATTTTTTTTCTTCATTTCTTCATTTTTTTTTCTTAACTCTTCAATTTTTTTTAATTCCATTTCTTTTTCTTTTGATTCTTTTTCTTTTAATATTTCATTTAAAATAGCTTCTTCTTCTCTTTTTTTTCTTTCTCTTTCTTTTTTCTCAATTTCTCTTTTAATTCTTTCTTTTTCTTCTTCTTCTCTTTTAATTCTTTCTTCTTCTAATAAAATATCAGCTTTCTCATAAGAAAAAACAATACCATCTTTCATTTTTGGAATAAATTCTCTAACATCATTTACATTAGACAAAAATTCTAAATAAGGAATAATTTTAATTAACTCTCTATCATTAACATCATCTAACCAAGTTTTAATAGGAAATCCATTATCAATATTTAAATTATAAGAATTTGGATTATTATCAACAATAATAATATCATTCATTTCTCTATTTAATTTTTTTAAATCTTTAATAAAACCATTATTCATAAAAGAACAATGTTCTCTAAATAAACGAAAATTACATATTTTCTTTTTATCTAATTGATCAATTAATGGTGTTGCATATTGTGGTAAACTCGCAGTAAAAATTACTATTTCATATAAATTAGACATTTTATCTAAAAATTCTTCTACTCCAGGTCTTATTAAAACATTTACTTTCATTTTTTTATTATCAATATTTAAATCTAAACTTATATCACATTTTGAATTTATATTAAAAAAATTACTATGAATTAATGTTTCATCTAAATCTAATACTAAAGTTTTTTTAAATTTAGATATTTTATCAGGTAAAAATTTTTCTAATTGACATGTTGGTTCTTTTATTTGTTTATTTTCTGAATTTATTATTTCAGGATTATTTAAAGTTTGATATATGGGGGAATTTAATATATTTAAATTTTGAGATATATCAGTTTCAATCATTATTGGACATTCAAAATTTGAATTTTGATTTAAGATTTGCATCATATTATTTTTTATTATTTAATAAAATATAAAACAATTTTTTTTTTAAAATTAAATTTTATCTTAAAAAATTTTCCTTAGATTCAATTAATAATTATAATTAATATTAATTTTTAGAAATGTATGTTTTAAATACATTAAATTTAAATTCTGATTAAAAAATTTATTTGTGTTATGACTAATATTTAAGTTTAATATTCTTTTAATTTTAAATTTATAATTTTTTAAATTCCATAAAAATGAATCATTAAAATGATATTTATAAAAAAATAAAAATAATTTATAATTTTTTATTAAATAAATGAAAATGTGAAATAATTTATTAATTATTTTTTATTATAATATATTATTAAATATTTACTATAATTATTATTATTTATTATTCTTTTAATTTTTTTTCTCCTGTTATATATTGAAGAACAGTTGAATAAGGTGTATTATCTCCTTTAACATATAATCTAATCATAGTATCTCTTATTTTTCTTAAAGCTTTTCTAACATCTTTAATTTTTTTAATAACAATTTCTTTCAAAACAGGAATTAAATTATATAAAGTTTTATCATCTTTATCATCAATCCAAGTTTTAATAAAAATTCCATTATCACTTTGTAATTGAAAATTATCACAAGCATTATCAATAATAATAGTTTTAGATAAATCTCTTCCTAATTTAGAAATATCTTTTAAATAAGTACTTTTTAAAACAGTAGTATGAGGTCTATATAATCTATGACTAATCCATTTTTTATTTTCATCAATTAAATTTAAAATTGTATCAGCATATTCTTTAATAGAAGCAGTAAAAATTACTATTTCATAATATATACTTAATTCACTCAAAAATTCTTTTGTTCCAGGTCTAATTAAAGGAGTAATTTCTTGTTGATCTATACAATGTATTATTGTTTCATCTAAATCTAAAACTAAAGTATATTCATATTTTTTATTTATTGGAGGGAGAAATGGTCCTGGTAAATTTATATGAACAAATGAAGTTGATGTATTTTCTGATGAGTAAATTAACATATTTTTTAAATTGAATAAATTATTTTTTACATTATCTAATGTTACTCTATATAAATTGTTTAATATTTCATTGAATATTGAAAATATTTTGTAATCATTTGGGTTTTTAAAATAAATTTTTATAAAATTTATTACTGAATTAAATAATAATCTATTATTTAATTCTATTATAAAATGTTCATCTCCATTCATTGATTCTGCTCTTTTTAATTTTACAAGATCTTTTAATTTCAATACCCAAATATTATTTTGATATTCTATTCCAATTTGTTTTAAAAGTAAAACAATAATCATAATTAAATTTTGATGAGTATAAAATAATATATTTTTTAGATGATCAACTGATTTTTCATTAACGAAATTTTTCAAATAAATAAAATCACTAAGAACAGCAGAAATAAATTCATAAATTTGAGCATTATTAATATTTTCTTTAAATTTTTCATCAAAAAAAATTACAAATGTTTGAATACTTGTAATATGACTAAATTCTAAATATTCTTCTGCTGAAAAATTAAAATTAACTTTAATTCTTATATTATCTAAAATTTTATATAATTTATCTTCTTGAATTAATAAATCTTCTACATTTAATGGTAATCTTGTATCTTTTGTAACTGCCATAATCATTTTACTATTATTTATATTTTCATTTGAAATATTTTTTGAATTAATTTCTGAATTTTTTTCTTCTTTATTTTTTATTTCTGTTTCTATTATTTTTTCTTTATTATTTGTATTTAAAACAATTTCATTTTTAGAATTCCTTTTTATATTATTTTGTGGACGAGCTGGTCGATTATTTAAATTCATTATTTATTTATAATAATAATAATTATTATTATTTTTTTTTATTTTATTAGTTAATTAATTTATTGCTTTTAATTTATTTTTAATTATATTTTCTGTAAAAAAAAAAAATAAAATTTATGAATATATTGGATCCAATTCTAGTAATTGAAATTCTAAATTATTCATATTTTTTTTATTAAATAAATAAACATTTTTCAAGTATAATATCATTAATAATACAATTTAATATAAATATTATTACTCATTTTGGAAATGATATCAATTAATTTAAAATGGAAAATAATACCCAGAATCCAGAAAAGCATTTTCCAATTTTTTTTATTTTTAAAGGTAAAATAATCAATAATCAATTTAGAAATAAAACTAAGACCAAATGAAATATTAAAAAAATACAAATGTTCATTTCACAAATGTCAAAAATTTTACAATCACAAAAATAAAATGATAGCACATTTAAGAACACATTATGGAATAAAACCATTTGAATGTTCATATTGTAAAAAACAATTTAATGAAAAAGGAAATTTAAAAACTCATATTAGAATTCATACTGGAGAAAGACCATTCCATTGTAATTTATGTTCAAAGTCTTTTAAAGCATTTGGACAATTAAAAGATCATTTGACTTCTCATACTGGAATTAAACCTTTTAAATGTCCTGTTTGTTTTAAAAATTATAGAAGAAAAGGAATTTTAAAAAATCATATGTTAATTCATATTAAAGATAATAAAATTAGAAATGTATTTTATTTTCAAGATCTAGTTAATGAAAAAAAAATTAATGATTATATAAAAAATATTAAAATCAAAAATAATTTTGAAAATAATATTAATGAACAAAAAAAAATTAATATAAATAATACTATTAATAATGATACTATTAATAATAATTTAAGTAATGAAATAAATGGATTTATTAAAAAAGATTTTAAAGGAAATGATTTTTATAATAATAATTTAATATTTCAAAATTTTTATTCATATTGTAATAATAATAATTTTATAATATATAATAATTTAAATATTAATTTTTTAAATAATCTAAACTTTATTCAAAATCAATTTCCTTTAAATCAGAATTTTTCTTACTTTAATTATTATAATGTCTGGCAATAAGATTTCAATTTCAAATTATGTATTTATTGTATGAAATGGTTCTCAATAGAATATTAATTGAGTTAATTGTTTTATATATATGTGGTCAAAAATATATTTGTAAACAATATTCTTAAAAAATTATTTTATAAATATAAAAGCTCATTTATTATTATATTTATATATATAAATGTCTTAAAATTTATATTTAATTTTTTTATTTTGAATAATTAAATAAGAAATATTCTTATATTTATCTTGAGAATATTTCCCTTTTGCAGATTGATAATCAGTTTTAATCATATTTTCAAAAAGAATACAAATATCACTAATACAATTCTTAACATTTATATTAGATAAATTATTCCCATTAAAATATTGATTATCATAAACTTTACTTAAAATATAATTATCTTTTTTTTTAAACCATTTCATAGAAATATAAAGACAAGAACAAGCAATAATAGAAAAAGGATATTTAATTAAATTATAATCAATTAAACAAATATTTAAAAGATATTTTCCTAATAAATCTTCTTTTTCACTTAAATCAAATTTATAAGACAAATAAAGATAAAAATCTAATTGTGTAGGAATTAAAATTTCAAAATTAATAGAATTTAAAATATCATATTCCATTTTATATAATTGTTCACTTGAATAAGCATTTTCAGTAATAAAAAGAAAATCTTTTGGATTAGGTAAATTAATTTCTTCATGTTTACATGCAATAAATAAAGCACAAATTCCAACAAGTTGATAATTTGCTCTTTCAATTTTTTTAATTGATAAATATCTATCTATTAAATTAATACAAATAAATAATGTTTGTTCATTATAATTAAATTTATCATGTACTTCAATTAACCAATTATTTAATATTGATCTCATTTCTGGATTTATTTCTTTTTGATTTTTCATATATTTATTATTTATTCCTTTTATTTCTATAAAATTTTTTTCTTCTTTTAATAAATTTTCAAATATTTTTTCTGAATATTCTGATACAAATTGAGGATTTGATTCTTTTTTATTTTGAGTTTTTTTATCTTTTTCTTGTGAATTGTTTATTTTTTGATTTTCTTTATTTTTATTAAATTCAATTAATGTTTTATTTTTTAATTTTTCATCTATATTTATATTTGTATTTGGAATTGGAAGTTTTATTTTTTTTAATGATGATGGTTCTATATTATTTATTTGTTTTATTGTTAATATTTTTGTAAGGGAACTTTGATGTGATAATGAATAATTTTTTATTCTTGTTGATTTTTCTTGTTTAATATTTTCAATGTTATTTTTTATATTTTTTTCTTTACTTGAATTTCTAATTGTTAATGTTTTTAAACAATTATTTTTAAATATATTAGGATGACTTTTTCCATTATGTAAAAGACGATAAGATAATTTTTTTATTTTTTGAAGTATTTGATTTCTTGTTTTAAAATTTAATTTTAGATTTGAATTTGGTTTTGAAATTATTTTATTTTGAATTTTAAAATTTAAATTTTCAGAATCATTAATACTTAAACATGAATTATTATGAGATTTTTCTCTACTAATATTTAACTTTTTAAATGAATTATTTTTATTTTGTAAATAATTTGATAAGTTTATTTTATTATGTGATAAATTTTTTAATTCTTTACCAAATTGTCTTAACTTAAAGTTTTCAATTACTAAGTTCTTTTGTTGAAACTTATTTTTATTTTTTTCATAACATATATTTTCTTTTTCATTATCAATTTTTGAAATTACTCTACAAATTGGGATTAAATGCTTTTTTTTTTGCTTTATATTTTTTTGAAATTGAATTGAAGGGTTCATTATATGTGCAGTATTCTTTATTAACATCAAGTATAAATTAATTTAATTTTTATGAATTTAAATTTCTCATATAAATAAATTATTTATTAATTTTTTATTTATAAATAATAGGTTAAATTAAATGAATATTCCTTATTAAATAAAAAAATGGAAACAATTTTTCAAAAAGATGAGAAAGGGAATATTGTTCCTTTATTTTTAGAAAATATTAATGAAAATGATTTTAAAGCATTTTTTGAAGTTATTCAAAAATTAGATATTCTTAATTGTGTAAAATTTTTAAATGATTTCATAATTATAATAAAAAAATCAATTGAATTAGGCCAAATTATTATTGATTTTAATGATTTATTTCAAAAGAGAGATAATGGAATAATTGAATTAATAATAGAAAAATATTTATTTCAAGAAATTAAAGAAATTGAACAAACATCTTTTAAAAATTTTTTTATTTTTATATCAAATAATTTTCAACTTGGAAAAAATATTTATGATTTTATTTATAGGATTATTGGAAAAATGTTTCGTGTTCCTGTTATTTTAGAATGTAATTATGAATTAGTTTTTGAAAAGTGTATTGATTTATTAAAAATTTTTTATGAAAATAATGAAGTTAATAAAGAAAATCATCAAGATGTTTATTTTTATTTTAATAATAATGAAGTAAAAATTGAATTGATTAAAGAAAATGAATTATTAATTTCCAATTTTATTATTATTGATATGTATATTTATATTAATGAATTTTATTCAAATAAAAATTCAAATATAATAAAAATTAATTTTTCAAATAATGAAGATATTGGGGATTGGGGATTGGGGATTGGGGATTGGGGATT
>JAJJLH010000029.1:0-11673 GCA_023806865.1 Isotricha sp. YL-2021a
CCAATCCCCAATCCCCAATCCCCAATCCCCAATCCCCATTGATTCTTTAACTTTAATTAATTTCATGTTTTAATGAATTATATTAATATTTATTAATTAAATAATTCAAATAAAAGTAATTAAATATAATAATGAATTTAAAATTAATATTAATAATCCACTTTCTTATATATATAAAAACATCAAAAATAATAGACTTAAATGAAAAAATAAAACCTCCAAAAAAAACAGAATCCTCTTCTGAAATATATAATATAGTAATAATGGGAACAAATGATATCCATGGTGCATTTTTCCCAAAAGAAATAGAAATACCAAATCCAAAAGACGAAATAAAAAAATATAAATCTGGTGGTTTAATATATATGGGTAAATATATATCAATATTACAAGAAGAATGGGGAGATCGTTTCTTATGGTTAGATGCAGGAGATCAATTTCAAGGTAGTTTAGAAAGTAAATTTAGTGATAATAAAATAATTACTGAATTCTTTAATATTATGAAATTAAATGGTTCTACTATTGGTAATCATGAATGGGATTATGGAATTGATGTATTAAAAAATATTATGAATATTTCTAATTTTGAATATATTGTTGATAATATTTATAATAGTACTAGTAAATCTAATATTATTTTTCCTAATCAAGTTATTACTAAAATTTTCAAAGTTGGTGAAATTAAAGTTGGAATTATTGGTTTAGTTACTATTAAAACACCAAATAAATCAACTGCTGATTTTAAAGATGTTAAATTTTTAGATTATAAAGATATTATTATTAAAGAATCTGCTGAATTAAGAAAGAAAACTGATGTTATTGTTTTATTATCTCATTTTGGTATTGAATGTTATGAACAAACAATAGAAGAAAGAAATAAATATAATATTTATAATAAATATGATAATTTTACTGAATGTGATGATACAGAAGAATTATTTTTTGTTTTAAAATATTTAACAACAAAAGAAATTGATGTAATTGTATCAGGACATACACATTTTAATGTACATCAATTTTTCAATGATATTCCAGTAATTTCAAATTTAAATGAAGGTGTAAATTTTAATTTAATGTATTTAAATTTTAAAAAAGATAAAAATGGAAAATATAAATTTTTACCAAATGAAACATTAATAGAAGGTCCAATTCCAATATGTGAAAAAATATTTTCAAATACATTAAGATGTGATATAATGAACAAAGAAGATATAGAAAAAGCAGGAACATTACATAAATATAAATTTCATAATGTTATAATAGAAGAAGAAGAAAAATTATTAAATTTATCATTATTTTACAAAAAAAAATATGATGAATTATCATCAATAATTTTAACAAAAACAGATAATTTATTAGAACATATTTATTCAACTGAAAATGCACTTTCTAATTTTATTTTAGAATCACTTAAAATAAAAACAAATTCAGATATTGCAATTTTGAATTCAGGTATAATGAAATCAAAATGGAATATTGGAAATATATCAATTGCTAATATTTATCAAATGTTACAATTTGATAGTGATATTATAACTTTTAATATTACAGGTTATCAATTAAAAAAATTAGTTTATTCTATTCAAAAATCAAAATCTGCAATTTATCCAATTTCTGGATTAAAACAAATTATTAATAAAAAAAATAGTAATTCATATGAATTAATTTCTTTTAAATTATATGATGGATATTTTGAAAGAGAAGTTAATGATAGTCAAATTTATAAAATTGTTACTAATAATTATTGTTATCCTTTTGGTGGAGGTGGATTTAAAAATGTTATTAAGTGGCTTAAAGTTAATTGGATTAGTCATGGAGATATTAGAAATTTTTTTATTGAATATATGAAAAATATTCCTATTATTATTAGTAGTAATTATTATGATCAGAGAAAACCAAATATGAAAATTATTAATAAAAAAAAATTTTTAAAGTAATTAATTATTTAAATTTTAAAAATTGTTTATTTATTATATTTAATTAATTTTAAAAATTGAATTTTATTCTATATATAATAATCACATTATTATTCTAAATTTTTTTTAATAATTGATTTTTTTATCGTCAATGTTATTATTATTATTTTGTTTTCCTCCTCTTATAACTTTAACAACATTTTTTCTTACTAAATAATTATTCATTGCTTCATTTAATTGATCAATGTCTCTAAATTGTTCCATTAAACCAATTTTTTCTTTATTTAATGAATTAATCTTTTCATTTCTTTTTTGAATTTTTTTTGTCAAAATTTGATTTTCAACTTTTAAAATACATTTTTCTTGTAAAGTCAAATGATACATTTTATTAACTTCTTTTAAATTGTGTTCAAGTGAATAAATTTTTTTATATAAATTCTTTTCATCAGGTGATAATTTATTTTCTAATATATTTAATTTTTCCTTATATTCATTCATATCATTTTCTAATTTTGAAATTAAATGATTTTTTTCATTAACATTTTTTAACATATTATCATCAGAAAAATTACTTATCATATAATTTTCATTAATATTTTTATAATCATCTAAAGGAAAATTTGATAAAATTTGTAATTTAATTGCTTTTTGACATCCTAATCTTTGATTTAAAATTTCTTTATCAATTGATGTTATTTCAGAATTGAAATTTGAATTTATGATTTTTGTTAAATTATCCATTATTCTTCTATTTACTTCTTTATTTTTTGATTTAGTTATTCCTAATGTATAATCTTTCATTTGATTATAAAATTCTCCTAATGTTTTTTTATCAATTATTTTTAAATTTTTTTTTATAATATTTTGACCTTGAATATGTTTTAAATTTTCACTTAATTCATTTATTATTTTATTATAATGTTCTTCTTTTTGTTCGAAATCATCTTCAATTTTTTCTTTTTGTTCAATTATTGCTTCTAAATCTTCAATTTTTAAATTAGCTTCTTCTAATTTGGAAAGAACATCACTTTTTTCACCTTCTAACTCATTCATTTTTTCTAATATTCCACTATATTTTTTTTCTATTTCATTTAAATCATTAGTAGCATTTACTAATAAATATTCACTAATTAAATTATTATCAATATTTTCATTTTTTTCACTATTAATATTATTAATATTTTTAATATTATTATTATTATTAAAATTATCAATAATTAAATTATCCTTTGTTTCAGGAACACTTAAACCATTTTCATTAATAAATTCAGTTAATTGACTAATTCTAGCATTACAAATAACTAATAATTTTTCTAATTTTTCAACTTTTAATTTCAATTCTTGAACAGTAACTTCTTTATTAATTTTTGGTTTATTTTTCATTTTTTTTGCTCTAGTACCAAATCTCAAAGTACTTAAAGTTTCACTTTCATTATATTCACTAGGACTACAAGTAATAATTAAACAAGTTTTACTATTTCCGCCTAAACTCTCTTGTAAAATTCTAGTTAATTTACTTTCTCTATAAGGAATATGAATACTTTTTCCATCAGTTAAAGCATTAATTACCATTCCAAGAGTACTTAATGATTTATTTATTATTTTTGCTTCTTCAAGTGTAATTCCAGTTGAACCTGTTTTTGATATTTTTTCACTTCCTGCTAAATCTACTAAATATAATTTTCCTGATTTAGCTTCTAATGTTTTAATATTTTTTTGATGAATTGTCATTATTACTAATGAATGAGAACGAGATGAAATTTCATTCATATTTGTTTTATTTGTTGTTCTATTTTCACTTCCTAATTTAATTAATTCCATAACATCTTCTTCAGTACTAACATAATGTTCAGTTAATTCTTCAATATAAATTTCTTTTTCTTTCGTTTCTCTAATATTTAAATTAGCTTTACTCAAATCTAATAAATCTCTAATTTTTTCCATATAAATTTCAATCATAGATATTTTAACCATATATTCAATATCTCCATTAGATAACATAATATTCTTAAAAACTTGTTTAATCATTCTAGGAATTATACCTTCTTTTTCAATATCATCAATTATTCCTTCCATAGTATAAGTTTTACCACTTGCAGTTTGACCATAAGCAAATATTGTTCCATTATAACCTGATAAGACACTTTCTACTAAATCTCTTGCACAATATTCATAAATTTCCTTTTGTGAAGAATCCATATTGAAAATGTGATCAAAGTGAAATGTAAAGTTATTATATTCATTTTTACTTTTTATTTCTACTTCTTCATTATTTAATGATATTATACAACTTTCTTTTGTGTATTTTTTCTCATTTTGTATTATTGGACGAAAACGACACATTACTTTAACGTTTGATGATGATTGAAGGGAATTTGCTATTAATTGATATGGGATTTCATTTATTATTTGGGTATTGTTTAAATTTTGCTTTGGAGGTGATTCAGATATTATGTTTTTTAAGTTTGTGTTTTGAATTGGAGATGATTGTCTTTGATGGTTTATTGAATGAGATTGATTTTGTGTTGATGGAGATGATGGTGTTTTTGGTAAGTTTAAACGATCTACTGTTAATTTTGGGATTATCTTGGTTGAATTTTTTTTTGTATTTGGAGTGTATGGATTGAATTTTAATCCAAATTTCTATAGTGATTATATAAGTTTAATATTGTTGTTACTTGATGGAAATTACTCATTTTTTTGAATTAAAAAATTAAGAAAAAAAATAAAATAAATAATATTATATGAAAATTATATATTTAACAATCATTAAAAAATGACTTTAAAAAAAAAAACCCAATAAAAAAAAATACTTTATAAAAAAAAATATAAAAACTAAAAAATTTAATTAATATCTATCATAATAATCATCACTACTAGTCGAAGAATAATTTCCTTTATTCCCATATTTATAATTCGATTCACTACTTCCCCCACCAACAATTTTACTTTTAATATAACTTAACCCATCCCCAGCTTTTTCAGCTAAATTAGCAGCAGTTTCCGAATGAATAACTTCACTTCCTTTTTCAAGTATTTTTCCTCCAGTATAAGCCAAAGCAGAAACAGCAGCTCCACCAACATAAAGTAATTTATTTCCAACATCATATTCAGACATTTTATCTTTAACTGCAGAAGCAACTCCACTACCAACATTCCAAACTCCTCCTAAGAATGAACCTACACTTCCTAAATAACCACCATAACCACTAAAAAATCCTTCATTATTATCTACAGGATCACTACCTATTGATGCGAAACGACTATCATTTTTATATTTTGGATCAACTTTTGCAAATTTTGGTTCTGATGGTACTGTATTTGTATATTTTGATGCTGTTTCTGCATAATTTCTTGCACGTTCATATTGATCTTCACTTATTATTATTTCACTCTTTGGATATGAATAATTTGAATTATTTTTTTTATTGTTATTATTAAAATTTCTATTACTAAATAAATTATTTGTATATTTTGAATTGTTATCTATTTCATCTTTTGATGATTCATCCCAGTAATTTTCTTGTCTTGGCATTGGTTCACAAAACATTTCTCCATTTGCTTCTGCTTTTAACATTCTTCTATAATAACTCATTAATTTTGAACAATAAATTGTTTTTTTATCTAAATAATCAGGCATATCATGTGATAATAAAAATGTTTTTAATCTATCATTACCACCTACTCTCATAAAAGCAACTTGAGTTGGTGTCCATTGATCTAATGTTACTGATTTAATATAACTACATGATACCCCAAATCCTCTATGTTCACCTGAGCAATCTAAACATAAATATATCCCATTGTTTATACTTGCCCAATGAGCTGGTTTATTATCACAGTCAAAACATTGTGAATTTGATGGATTTGTATATAGTTGTTCAAGTTCTGCTTTAAGTTGACTACTACTCATGTTTTTATTAATTGGAAAAAAAAAATATATTTTTTTAATAAAATTTTTTTTTAATGATTTTTAATATTTATAAAATTGATAAAATAAATAATTAAAAAACAATTATATTTTACTTTCATCATTTAAATATTGAGTAAAAAATTTAACAACAGTTCTAATAATATGTAATTGTCTACTAGAATTATGACCACCTTCAACAATATTAATCGATTTCTCCCCAGCATAAGCTTCATACAATTGTAAAGTATGATCCAATGGAATTAACTCATCAGCCAATGCATGAATAAAAAAAGCAGGTACAAAACTTTTACTACAAAACAAAATAGGTTTTAATTCATCAATATCAAAATCATTTTGATTCAATATAGTTTTCCTAATAAAAATCAAAGCACCTTTAACAATAAAACCAGGAATTTTCATATAAGAATAAACTAAACTTTGAGCTAAAGTTGAAAAATCAGCAAAAGCAGAATCAACACAAATTGCTTTAATTCTACTATCACTATGACAATATAATAAAATAGTAGCAGCACCCATTGATCTTCCCCATAAACCAATATTACCAACACCAGGTAATTTTTCAACGAAATCAATAATAGTTTCTAAATCATTTTTTTCATGATAACCTAATGAAATATAATCACCTTCACTTAAACCACAACCTGCGAAATCAAATATGAAAGTATTTATATCATAATCAAATAAAAATTCTACTAATTTTTTACCTTCCATACGAGAACTTGAATTTCCATGTAAATAAATTATAACTGGCATTATAAATGGTTTACGTGAATATAATTCTTGTTGAAAGAATGATGCTTTTAGAAGGAAACCTCTTTTTGATAATATTGTATAATCTGTTCTTGTATATATTTTACTATTTCGTCTATTGAATACTTTGGGACCTAAATCAATTTCATTGTATATTCCTCTTGGTGGTCTTATTATAAATTTCCAAAGTGATTCGTAACTAAATTTAAATGGTTGTTCTTTTTCCATGGAGATGCAATAATTTTAATATTTAAATTTTTATTTTTTATTTTTAATTCTTTTTTTTTATTTTTATTATCAAATTTTATGTAAAATATTATATAATATATTTAAGTTTTATTTTTATATTTTAAATTACATATAATCTGGTTTAGCTACTTTTCTTTTTTCTCTAATATGAGTATCTAAACATTCCATTTGTTCCCATGAAATAGGCATCATTAAATTATTTGATAATTTCGATTTAGCAAAAACAACACCTTGATTAACACCACTGACACTAACATAAATATATTTACTTTGATCAACAGCAATAATTTCTCCAAAGATAATATCACCAGGAACAAAACAATCAAAAATATCAAAATCTTTATAATCATTTTTTATATTTTCATGTTTAATTATTCCTTGTAAAGGTAAAATTACTTTATCTTTAGTAGCAAAAATTTCACAAAATGCATAAGTTTTTAAAACTTTTGTTATTTTTGCATAAATTTCATCTTTAATATGTGGTTGATAATTATTTGATTCTGATATTACATTTATTTTTGGAGGAGTTATTCTATTATCTAATGTTACTTTTCCTGTTAATGATGAATATAATTTATCATCTTTTTGAAATACTCCTATTTCTCCCATTGTATAATCAAATATGTATCCTAAGAATTGACCTGGGATTACTTTTTGAGACATTTAAATTATTTAGATAATTTTTTTTAAATATTAAAATTATTTTTTTATTTTTATTTTCATTATATTTTATTTTCTTATTAATATATTTAAAAAATTTTATTTTAATATAACTTTTTCCGTAATGTCAATTATTAGACTTTGTGCAATTGGTAATTTAGAAATTGAATTAAATTTAATTTTAAGGGAATCTGAAGCAAAATATTTTAAATTTGATATTTCAAAAATTAATAAACCAATAGATTTAAAACAATTATTTTTTTCTTCAGAAGATACTGATTATGATGAAGAAAAAGTCAAAATAAATTATTTTGATTATATATCATTATCATCAAAAAATGAATTTATAACAACACTTTTATTTATTAATAGAGCATTTAAAAATAAAACTTTTGTAGAACTTATTATGTTAAATCAAATGGAATTTAGTTATGAAACTAGTTTTTTAAAAGGAATAATAAGACAAATATGTGTTAAAAATTATTTTTTCTTAGTTGAAAATAAAATTTTTAATTCACCAACATCAATTAAATTTAATATTAAAATTTTAAAAGATGATAATGATGAAGTTATCTCTTCAAAGTCATTTGAATTATTTGAAAAAAATGTTGAAATATATGATGATGATGAAAATAATAATTTAAATTTATTTGATAAAATAAATTATAATTTTGATAATACTCAATTTTTCTTAGCAAATTTTTCTGATATTGTTAAATATAGAAAAGAAGAATATGAAGAAATTTCTTTATTTTATAAAAATTTAATTTCTGGATATTCAAATATAAAAATAATTTCAATATTTAATGATAATTGTATTAATCATTTATCAGAAATAGAATATATAGATTTATTTAAAGATATAATATCATATTCAGATTATATTTTTTCAGATAAAAACCTTTTAAATCATTTTTACAATTATTACAATAAAATATATGATAATAATATTATAAATTATGAAAAATTAGATTTGATATTAAAAGACAGAGAAAAAAAAAGAAAATCAATAGAAAGATTAACAGTATTAATGGAAGATTTAAATAATTTTCAAATATATATTCAAAAAGGTACAAATATGGATATGATATATAATGAAAGTTTTTCAGGAAAAATAATATGGAAAAATCAAGATGAAGAAAAAGAAATGAATAATATAAATTTAATAAATTCAAATAAAAAATTATTAATAGGAATTTTTATTGGAAGTTTCATATCAAGATTATTATATGGTAAAACAATGAAAACTTGTATTACTGCAGGATGTTTAAGTGTTAAAAATATGATGAAAATTATAAGAAATAATATTGATTATATTACTGATATTGATTTTTATAATGTTGTTGTTCCCATAAAAAAACAATCTAAAAGAGAATTAATTGAAAAAGAATTAAATGAAAATAGATTAAAATTATTTAAACAAGAAAAAGGATTTATATTAGATTGTACTAATATTAATTCAAGTAAAAAAAAGGAATATAATCCATTAATTGATATTTATTGTCAAAATTTTGTTTTTAGTAAAAATAATTTTACTCATTTAAAAAAATTAGGATTTATTAATAAAAACGGAACAATATTAAAAGATCCTGATTTATTTCATAAAAAAAAATTAAATATTAATACAAATAATAATAATCAATTTAATAATATTGAATTTTATACTCCTAATTCTTTAGTTAAAAATGAATACATAAAAAATAGAAATAATTTAAATAATAATAATTCATTATATAATAGAACATTAAGTTCTTTTAGAACAAAAAGACCTGAAACAAGTTATATAAATGAAATGTCAAAAACAAATTATTCAAGAATTAAAACTGGTAATCATAGAAGAAGAAATTTATTAATGAATAATTTTCCTATTTTACCTTTAACTCATAATAATTCAATGAGTAATTCAAAAGAAAAAAAAGTAGAAAGATGGAGTAGTATTGGAAATAGATTTGATAGTGCATTATCAGCAAGAGGAAAGAAAGATAAAAATAAAAATATAAATTTATGGGATTATGGAAATAATAATTATGTTGATAGAGGATTATTAAATAAAATATTATCATGTTTAGAAAAGAAAAAAAAATAATATTATTCTTAATATTTGAAAAAATAACATATATTATATGTAAATAGTTTAAAAAAAATAATACAAATAAAATAATAAAAATAAATTATTTATATATATTAAAATAAAATTTATTAAATTAAATGTCCAAATCCTCAATTTCAAAAAAAATAAAACAAGGAAATTTCAATGAAGTAGATAATTATTTAAGAAATGTAAAATATTTATTGAATAATTTATTTTTTAATAGAAGAAGGATTATAATTGTCAAATATATTATAAAAAAAGTTATGAAAATGGATATGAAACAATTACTGGAGCATTTAAATCAGTAAGTAATAAAAAAATGATTGATATTCCTAAAAAAGTTGATGAATCTGTTTATTATACTACAAATAATAATATTAAGGGAAATTATAAAAAATTTGATAATGTTAATGATAATGATTCTATCAAAGCAATTAAAAATGTTCTTTTAATTTTATTTTTTTTTTTTATATTTTTTATAATAGTAGATTTTTTCAATTTATATAAAAAGGTCAAAAAAGAAAATGATATTGAAAGACAAAATTGTATTAATGAATATAATGGAAATAATTGTTCATATATATCAATTGATGATGGACCAATTAGAAATAATTTTTGTATTGAAAAAAAAAAATGTATATCATCACATACTGTTTACTTTCACATTATTCTCATAAAATACATTAGAAGTATATTCCAAAATTCATTTAAAAATTTAAGTTTTGTAAATACAATTCTTTTCATATTATCAATGATATTTATAGTAAAATCAATAACAAAATAAATAAATAAAAAATAATTAAATTAAATTAATAATTTAATATTATATAATATAAAAAATATATATATAAATTATTAAATAATAAAAAATTATCTTCTTTTCCCTTTTAACAACTTATAAAAAAAAGGTTTAAATCCTCCAATTTTAATAGGAAAAAACCAAGAAAACCCAAAACCACATCCAAAAGTTTCATTAATAACTTCATTAAAATCTCTTTTTTCCAAAAATTTTTTTTTCTTAACATCAATCATAGTAGTATCATTTTGTATAATATTCCATTGTTCATTAAGCATACATCCACTAAAAATAATAAAAATAATACAAAAAAACAATTGAAAACACAAAAAAACAATTCTAATCCAATTTTTAAACAAAATTCCGCTTTTATACCAAGAATAATATAATTCAATTAATAAAGTTTCCAAACAACCACTTAAAGAATAAGAACAAAACAAAATAAAAAATTTTTGTGTAAATTGTCCAATACAATTATTAATCCAAGGACAATGATGATCCATTTTCATAACACAACCTTTACAAACAGAACAATGATGAACACGTGGTGGTCTAACAACATAACATTGAGGACATCGTTTTAATTCAACTTTATATTCACTTGAAATTCTTTGCATACTTTCATCAGTTATACTAGTAACAGGTTCATATTGTTTTTCATCATAATCACTTGCTTCATCATCATCATCTTCTAATTGTTTTAATTCATCATCTTCATTCATATTTTTAAAAAAAACATCACCATATGTTTGATTAAATTTTTCTGCTCGTCTAACTCCAAGTTCATGAATGTTTAAGTAGAATTCTATTATTGCTGGATTGTTTTTATGTGTTATTATTAATGGATTTGTTGTTGAACATGATATTTGAGACCATATTGTCATTATTACCATTGTGAAATAATATATTTTGTGATATATTAAATATGAGTCAGGATCTTCGTCGTAGGATAAGTAAACTTGAAGACTTTGGAGGAAGATTATAAAGTACACGAAGATAAATAATATCATTCCTATTGTATCTTTGAAAAATGACATTTTGTTTTTTTTTTTTTTATTTTTTTTTTAATTTTTTATTTTTTTTAAGAATCAAAATATAAAATAAAATTTTAAATATATTATTATATCTATTAGATTTTTTTATTATTGGGAATTTAACCAAATTTTAATTAAATATAATTATCAATTTTTGTGTATTTATAAAAATTTTACAATTTAATTTTTAAAAAGAAAAAAATGTTAATTATTGTTAATTTGGGGATTGGGGATTGGGGATT
>JAJJLH010000030.1:0-11456 GCA_023806865.1 Isotricha sp. YL-2021a
CCCAATCCCCAATCCCCAATCCCCAATCCCCAATCCCCAATCCCCAATTTTGGTTAAATAAAGTTAATTTAAATTAGTTTATTGAATTTAAATTATATAACATTCTTTTTTATAAAAAATAAAAATATAAATAAAAAAATTTAATAACATTTCATTTTATTTTAATAATATTACAATAATTAAAAAAAGCAAAAAAACCTAAAAAAAATAAATAAAGAAAAAAAAAAACAAAAATAATAAAAAAAATTCTTATATTATCAAATATCTCATCCGCTATTATTAAAAATACCTTAACTCACACATATTCCAAGGATACATAATAAATCCTTTTTATAAATAGTATCAAAAATTTCAGACTAATTATCAAAAGGAATGATAGTAGCATTTCTTTCCCTTTAGAACTGTTAATAAAAGTATTAATAAAATCATTTGAATCATTATTAATATAATCTTCCCTAAAAATAATCCTAGAATCTAAATTACTATAAAATTATAAAGTCACCTTTGCAAAATCTAAAGGTTCTCTTTCTTTGAAATAAAAAGGAATAGTATTAGTCTATATAAGAATTTGTCCATTTTCAACAGAAGAAAAATAAAAGAAAACATAATTCCAATATAACAAATCGACACTATAATAACTTAATGATAGGTAAAAAATATATAAATAATATATAACAAAAAGAGTAAAAAAATTTTTATATAATAAAAAAAATACGATAAAACAATTTGTCTTTGATAGAATATTTCAAGAAACAACAATTCAAAATTATATATTTGAAATATCAGGGAAAAAGTAGTAGATTCAATATTAGAAAAATAAAATATTTAAATATTGTCAAACTGTAATAGGAAAATATATATAAAGGTAGGAGAATATTTTTAAATGAGAAAAAAAAGAATATTCTCAAGTGAATTTGATTAATTTTTTGAAATAATTAAAATTTTCCAAAAAAAAAAAGATGTAAAAACAAAATTTTCATTAGAAATATCTTTTATTCAAATTTATTTAGAATTAATAGGAGATTTATTTGAACCAAATTTTTTAATTAATTAGATATATTAAACTATAGGAAATTATTTTTTTAAATTTTTATAATTTACTTAAAACATCTTTAATAATATTCCCTTTTTTCATTTCTTCAATTTGTTCTGGGCTTCTTGAAACAATAATAAAGAAAAAAGCTAATGAATTTAAATTAATAAAATTATTTTCTTTTTCATCCTTTTCAGAAATAAAAACTTCATGTGCTTTTCTCGTGGTTAAAAACATAAAATTCTCAGTAATAAGTAAACTATAATCATTTTCAATTTTTTCATTTTTTTCATCAATATTTAAAAACTTCAATCCAATTTTATAAATATTCAACAAAATAATACTAGAAAATTCAATTAAACCCAAATTTAAATTAGCTTGAATTAACTCATCATCAAATTTAAATAGTATATGTTTAATATTTTCTTTATTTAAATCCTTAATAGTAAAAGCATTAAAATATTTTACATTACCAATATCAATTTGTTCTAAATTATCATTATTTTTAATATGTTTAAAAATACCAAAATCTCTTTCAGGAAGAGAAGAATAAGGAGCAGCTTGTAAATGTTTCCTTGGTTGTGATGCTCCAGCTTTCATTCCTCCATTAAAAAAACCAAAACCATCAATTAAATAAATTAAATAAAGTAAATCTCTAATATTTTCTATTGTTAAATGTGTATATTGTGAAAGAAAATCTCTTGAAACTAAAAGAACTTGTTCTTTAAATAAAGGAAATTTTGTAAAGAGAATTCTATGGAAGTTTAAATCACAAAAATTATCTGTTACTATCATATCTTCTGCTAATGGTGGAGCAAATGGATCTTTAAATTCTTTTTTATCTATTAAGATTGGTTTATTTTTCGTGTTGTCGATTTTTAAATATTTTATTAAGTATTTTATGTTTTGTTGTTCTATCATTTCATCTATTATTGTACTTTTTACTATGTGTTTGGAATTGGCATATTTGGTTTTTAATTTTTGTTGGAATTCGTCTTTATTTATTTTTAGGTCTAATTTTGGTTTTGATTCTTTTAGGTTTATTTTGTTTATTTCTTCTATATATTCTGATACTTCCATTTTTTATAAAGTTGAATTTCTTTTTTTTTTATTAGAATAATTTATTTTATTATAATTTTTTAGATTAAAACTAATATAATTAATTCATTTTATTTTTTAAAAAAAGTTTAAATCAAATTTAAATTTTTACTAATTTTTTGAATTTAGATAAAATTATATATATACAAAAATAAAAGAACTATTTAATCCAAAATAAAAAAAAAACAAAAAAAAAAACCATAAAAAGTCAAAAATACCAAAAATAAAAAGATAAAAAAATAAAACAACAAAAAAAAAACAACATAAAAAAATTTAAAATAAACCTAAATATTCCTTTAAAAAAACCTTAATTTAAACCTTCTTAGGTACAATAATCATACAAGTCATATTATCACATCCAACCCCAGTTTCATTATACAAATCACTAGCACAAATAGTATCCATCATTTCCTCAACAATTTTACTCAACTTCACATTTTTATCTTTATTAATCCTACTCAAAACAAAATCACATGCTTGTTGATTAGTTAAACAATCCCAAATTCCATCACAACCAACAATAATAAAATCAACATCTAAATTAAAATCATCTAAAACAATATCAGGATTAGCAGTAATAATTTGTTCTTCAGGTTTCAAATTTTTATTTCCTTTATATTCTAAATCACCTAAACCTCTACTTAAATTTAAATTCCCTTTAACTCTACCATCACTAATCCATCCATCAGCTTTATAAATTCTATTTTTTTCTTTTTCTAAATCAGGTTTATGATCAATACTCATTGCTATTGCTTTACCTTTTTTACATAATACAACTCTTGAATCACCAGCATTAGCAAAATATGCTTTTTTACTATTTTCTTCTATTACACATACACATGCAGTACATCCTGTTCTTAATGATATTTCATCACTTTCTGGATTTTTTTGTGGTATTAATTGAGATAATATTTGAGATTGAGGATTTGATGGTTCATTTTTACTTTGAATATCATCTTCTTCTTTACTTTTACGAGCATATTTTTTTATTTCTTCAATACCATTTAATGTTTGCATTATTTCATCCATTTTTATAAATGTTTCTTTTAATGCAATTTTTAAATCACCATTTAAGTAATTTTTATTTTGTATTAATTCTTCAGAAAAGTGATTACTTACAAATTGAGATATTTCCTTTCCTCCATGACCATCGAATACTCCAAATATGTTTAAGGTTTTTGATGGACCTAAATTTATTTTCGCTATGTGTGCATCTTCCATTCGCTTACGCCATCCTTGCATTCCACATACTCCATAACGTAACTATGTTTTTTTATATAAGGATTTTATATTATATTTTTTTATGTATTTTACAAATGAGTTTTCACCATCTTCACTATGTTTTTCTTTGTTTGGTTGACTTAGGAATTCACCCATTGAATTTATTATATTTTATTTTTTTTTTTAATTTTTGAGGCTTTTTTATATTTTTTTTAAATAAAAAAAATAAACAAATATATTTTAAATTTTAAATTAGTTTAAATAATAATAATTAATAATTAATAATTTATATACCATTAACAAATATATCTTTTACTTCTTCTTTGATTTTTTCTCTTGTGTCCATAAATAAATTTTTATTATCATAATTATCTTCAATAAATTTGAAGAATGATTCAATTTCTTCACCATAATTTTTTTTCATTGATTCAATATCAAAAGCTTTTATATTTTTCATTGTCTTTGAAAAAAAATTTGAAAATTCCCCATCAAAATTAATATTATTTGATTCATCAGTAAAAGATATTGCTTTATAAAAAACATTATTATTATATTCATCATTTGTATTAATTCCAGTTTCAAATCTGAATTTATTAAATAACTTTAAAAAAGAAAGATAAATATATTTACTATCTTCATCATTACCATTTAAATTTTCATGTCCAGTTCTATGTTTTAATCTTAAATAACATTGAATAATATAATCAACACTATATGGATAATAAAATTTAGAATTTTTTATTGGATTTGTTATATTTGGTAATAAAACTATTACATAATTTAATTCTTTATTTTTGCAAAATTTTGATAAAAATTTATTTATTCCTTGTGGATAATTTTTATCAACTAATATAATATTAATTTTCTCTTCATCTGATTTTTTAACAAAATCTTCTATTCTTCTATCAAATTCTTTTGCTGTATTTTTACCTACTAATTCAAAGCATTGTTTATATGTTTTATTTATTTCTTTTTCATTTAATTTTTTTGCTAATTCATCTCTTATTTTATCACTTGATATACATATATAATTATAATCTGGTTCATTTTTTACAATTGATATTATACTTTCAAATAAAGTACTTTTTCCACCACTTACAAGTGAATAACATATAAAATAGTAATTTTTTCCTTTTTCTAATTTAATTTTACTTTGTATAGTTTCCATTTTATTTTATTTATTTATTTTTGTTTTTTATATATTTTTATCAAAAAAAAATCATTCATAATTTTCAATTAATTATAAGAATTAATATTTATTTATTAAACTTATTTTTCAAATATAGTAAAAAACAAGATCTTATGAAAAAAAATAGAGCATATTTTATTTAGATATTCTGATTATGAAAAAATGACTAATTAATTTTATTTCATTATAAATTATATAATTAAATTTTTTCAAATAAATAATTAATTTTTATTATTTTAAAATTATTTAAAAATGTCAGAGGAACAAGAAAGTTCAGAAAATAGTCAATCAGTAAATGATAAAGAAATAGAAGAAGAAAAAGAAAAAGAAAAAGAGAAAAAAATAGAAAAAAACAAAATATCTGAAGAAAAAAAAGAAATAATACATCAAAATTTAAAAGAAATAAAAGAAGAAATCAAACAAGAAGAAGAAAGTAATGAAAACGATGATCCAAAACAAGAAATAATAGATCATAAAATTTCAGATCAAGGAAAAGAATATTTACTTAATGTTAAAGCATCAAATAATTCAATTGATTTTTCATGTATTCAAGTAGATGATAAAAATAATATTTATTTATCAAATATTAATTTTTTAGAAGCAAAAAAAAAACATAAATATTTAAAAGGAGCAGAAAGTCCAGAAGAGTTAATTGAAGCTTTATATGAATTTGTTGATACTACAAAAATATCTTTAAATATTAATAAACCAAATATTATGAAAATTATTTTTACTATTACTTATTTGAAAAAAACTGATACTGTATCTTTTGATTTAAATAAAAAAATAATTCCAAAAGTTGAAGTTGTTAGTTTTAAAGGAGATGGTAAAATTTCTACTATAGATAAACAAATAAAAAAAATTGCTTTAAATCATATTGATTTAAATAAAAAAGTTGCTAAAATTATAACAGTAAATGAAAATATAATGAAAAAATATGATGATTCAAATAAAAAAATAGATGAAATAGAAAATAATTTACAAATATTATCACAAAATATTGAAAATTTATCAAATATAATAAAAGATTATAAACCAGTACAAAATGAAAATGATATAAGAGAATTTAAACAAGAAATAACATATAGTAATACCCAAAAATATAAAATAGAAGAATATATAGAAGAAAAATCAATATCTTCAAAAAATTACACTTATACTTTTATCCAATTAAAAAATGGTTTAATTTTAATAGGATATAAATCAGGATTAATTAAAGTATATGAACCATTAAATTATTCTTTATTAATTGAAGTAAGTGTACATAAAAAAAATATAAATAATATAATAGAATTATCGAGTGGATTTATTGCATCTTGTTCCTTAGATAAATCATTTGTAATAACAAAATTAAATTATGATAATAAATCATATGAAGAAATACAAAAAATAGAAAGAAATTCTTCTGTATATAAATTAATGGAAATTAATGGATTATATTTACTTTCATCTGATTGTGAAAATATTGAAGTATGGAGAAAAAATCATATGTCAAAATATGATTATTATAGAAATCTTAAAATAGGGAAAAATATTTATGGTTTATTACAAGTTAGTCCAAAATTATTTGTTGCTCATGTTGGATTGAGAACATTACAATTTTATAATATTGATAATTTTAATTTTGTAAAAGAATTAAATGAAATTCCAACAAGATTATATAATAATTTAGTAATGATTACAGATGATATTTTATGTATTGGTTCAACTGAGAAATTATTTTTAATTTCAGTTTCAAAAATGGAAATTATTAATGTTGCTAATATTGATAAATGTGGTATTGAAAGTTTAGTTATGTTACCTGATGAAACTTTATTAGCTGGTGTTACTTATCCTATTGATAATTTCCCAAGTTATAATTTTATTCAATTTAAATTAAATGAAAATTTAAATTTAGAAATTGTTTCTACTAAAAAAATGGTACATTCTTGGACTATTTTTGATTTGAAATGTATTAATATTTATGGAAGGAATAAAATTGCTTCTTGTGGAAGTATGGATTGTACTATTAAAATTTGGAGTTAATAAATTAGTAAAAATTCAAAAATTGGTTTTTAAAATCTTTATTTAAAAAAAATTAATATTTATTTAAAATAATAAAAATTAATTTGAATGAATAAATAAAATAATTAATTGATTTAAAAGTGTTTTTATATAATTTTAATCTGAAAAAATATTGAAATATTTTGCATATGCAAAATATTTAAAATTTGAATTTGACTTCTTTATTTCATTTTCATATTCTTCATTATCAATATCAAGATTTCCACCTGCAATTAAACAATATAAAATCTTTTTACATTTCTTTAAATAATTATTAATAATATATTTAAAAATTTTAGTATCTATAATATCAAAGTCTAAAACAATAAATTTTAAACTTTCCAAAGGTAATAAAATTTTAATTAATTCATCAATTTCTTGTTCAGTAAATTTAATTTTTGAAATACAAAAAGCAAAAAATCTATCTATTTTAATACATTTATATAGAGTATTTTTTACTTCTTGTGGTAAAATATAACAAGAATTATATTCATTACCAACAACACTTAATGCAGTAATAGATTTATTTGTAATAATAGCTTCAAAAATATATTTTGTATTTTGACTAATTTTATATTCTAAATTTTTATTTGCAGAAAAATTAATACAAACTCCATTTAACGAATCTCTTATATTAATTACTTCTGCAATATTTATTAAATTAATTTCATGTTTATACATTCTATCATCTAATATAATTGTCATTAAATTAATTGGAAATTTTGTATTAAATTTTATATTTTCAAAAGCGTATTTCATTAATCCTTGACCATTATTTATTTTTGTTATTTGTGTTTCTTCTGGTGGATTATCTATTACTGTTAAACAAATATAATTTTGTGTTGAAGGGAAATATCTTTTTGATGTTAATGAAAAATTATTTATTATATCATTTTTATTAAAAGATACATGTTCAATTTCTGTATTTTCATATATTTCTATTATTAAATTTTGAAAATTAATTTTTTTAAAATCTAAAAAATCTTCACATTGATTTTCTAATAATTTTAATAATAAAGAATCTCTTAAATCTAAATTTGTCATATTTTGTGATTTAAATTCATTATAAAATTTTTCATATGTATCATCTATAAATTTAGGTAATAATACATGATTTTCAGGAATTGATTGATCTAAATATTTATTTATTTGATCATTTAACATTATTGCAGTAAATTTTTGTTGTATTGAAAAATATTTTTCTTTTTGAACACTTATTGGTAAAATTGTAATTCTATTTAAAGTAGGAGGAAATTTTAATAATTGTGTATTATCTGTTGTAGACGAACAACCCATATTAATTAAATTAATAATATTATTATTTAATATTTTATATTAATTACGTCATGGATAAATAAAAATTGAAAAAAAAATTTGAAGAATTAATATTCAATCATTTTATAATTCATAATAGAGAAATATATATTAAAAAAATAATTTATACAATTTATTTTAGATTGATGATTTTCATATTAGAATTTTTTGATAAATAAAAATTTACACTGTAAAATATAATATATTCATAATACACATTTTATAATAGAAAAAAAATATTAAAACTCATCAAACCAATTTTTATATTTTAACATATCAGATAAATTCATCATATTACTTTTTTCCATTTGATCAAATTCAATTCTTGAAGAAAGATATTTATAACTTTCAAGAGCTTTCTCATTTTCCATAAAAGAACAAAAAGGAGTAAAAAGATTCCTTAAACAATCAGGTCCATATTTATTACTTTTTTCAGGAATAATTGGAGCTTTTAATTTTTTAATAAATAATTTATCCCAATCAAAACCATTATAAAACATATGATGTTTAATAACTTCAAAATTAATACATCTTTCACTAGGATTTTTAAGAAGAAGAATTGTTAATAAATTATTTAATTCTGTATTTTGTTTTTCTAAACCATCAAAAGATAATTTTTTATTTAATATTTCTTTATAAATTTTAAAAGCATCATTGACACCATGTCCAAAAGGATATTTACCATAATATAAATAAAATAAAACAACTCCTATTGAGAAATAATCACAAGAAAATGAATATGGTGATCCATTTAAAACTTCAGGTGCCATAAAAAATGGTGTTCCAATTACTGTATTTGTAAAATTTTTATCTATTTCTTTTGCAGCTCCAAAATCTATTATTTTTAAATAACCATTTTCATCTACCATTATATTTGATGGTTTTATATCTCTATGTATTATTCCCATTTTATTTAAGTATTTTATTATTAAAAATAAACTTCCTCCATAAAATTGAGTTTCATATATATTATAAAATTTTTTTCTATGTTCTAATACAACTTCTAAACTCTTTCCTGTTGAATATTCCATTAAAAAAAAACACCATAAATTATTTTTCATTGTTTTTACTAATTTAATTACAAATGGATGATTTAATGAAGTTAATATTTTTTTTTCATTTAATAAAAATTGAATTCCATTTTTTTGTTTTTCTGCAGCGACTTTTGATATTGCTTTTATTGCATATAAAGATATTGTATTATGAACTAGGAAAACATTACCAAATTTTCCTTTTCCTAAAAATGATAAATAATATAAATCTTCTAAAGCAATTGATTTATCTTCTAAAGCAATTTTATTTTTTATAAAATCATTTAATTTTGGATTTTGTAATAAATTAAAAAAATTTTCTTTAGAAATTTCATAAGTAATAACTTTTTCAGTAACAGCAATAATATAACTATTAGAATATTCAGAATCTTCATCTAATAAAAAAATTTCTCCAAAGCAATTTCCAGATGAATAAGTTCTAATACATTTATTATTTTTATTTCTATGTTCAACTTCTCCTTTAACTAATAAAAAAAAAGTAACACAAGGTACATTTTGACTTATTATAATATCACCTTTATTATAATTAAATTCAGTTATCATTGATGATATACTAGAAATTTCCTCTTCAGTCAATTGATTTAAAAATTCTATTTTTGATAATTTTGATACTGTTTTATCATATTGTGAATTAACTTCTTTTGATTTCATTTGAAGATTATCAATTGAACATTCTAATAAAATTGATGAAGCTGAAAAAAAAATATTTGTTCCTTGTCTAAATAAAGTTGAATCTATTAAAGTTAATGGACTTATTTTTTGAATTGCATTTGAATATGATGATACTAAAACAAATTTACCTGCTAAAACTATATATATACTATTTTTATTTGCTAATTTTATCATTGAATTTTTTTTCATTTTTTTTAATTTGAATAATTGAAAACATGTTTTTATTTGATTTTTTTTAAATAATTTCATTATTGTTTGTGATGTTGAGATTGAATTATGAAAAATTGCATATAATATTTCATTTGTATAATCAATTCCTAATACTTCAACAAAAGAATAAAGTGGAATAAATAATATTTTATTTTGATTATTTTGAATAGATGAATTTTCATTTAAAGTTGATAAATCAATTTGTAAATATGCTGAATCATAAAAAAGTGAAATATCAATTCTAAAAAAATCTGATAATTCAATATAATTTTTATCTTTTTTTTCTAAGTAATTATCATCATTTTTTACAATATAACACATTTTACATAATAATTGAATATCTTCAATATTTAAAAATTGAAAAACAGGAATTTGTCTAAAATAATTAGGATTAATAGATTTAATTTTTTTTTTTTTATTTTGATTAAATACAATTTCATCAAATAATTCTTTATTAATTACATATAAATTAACTTCAGTAATAGATTTGGCACTATATCTTCTTTGTATATCATTAGCAATTAAAGAAATTCCACCAAAGAAAAAATTTTCAACTAAAATAACTTTTTTATCATTTACTTTATCAAAAATTTCAATTTTTCCTTTTTTTATAATAAATAAACAATTTCCAATTTCTCCTTGTTCAAAAATATCAATTCCATTTTCAATTTCATATTCTGGCATAATTTCAGTTATTAACATTGTATCATATTCACTCATATTATTTTTAATAACTACATTATTAAAAATATTATTAAAAATTTCATCACTTACATTAATTGCATTTTCATTTTCATTTTCATTTTGTTTATTTAAGTTATTTTCTATTTTATTTACTGAAGATGAATTTACTCTTACTAATTTTGATTCTTCTTTTTTATTATTTTCTTCAATATTATTTTCCGTATTTTCAAAATTTTTACTTATTAAAGTATTTAAATTTGTATTCATTTTTGTACTTGCTCTTGAAATTTCTTTAACGAATTTATTTTTTTTTTTTGGATTATGAAAATAAAATGATGTTTGTAATTTTAATATTGTATTATTTTTTTTTTTCCCTGTTTTTGCTCTTAAAAATGTTTCAGTTGTAATTTTTTTTTTAAAAGTATGAATAATATTTAATTTTGTATTTCTTTCTTGATTTTTTGAAGAAATTTGTAAATCATGAATTATATCATTTTCTTCATTTTGATAATCTTCATTATTAATTGAATCTGAATATTCTTTTGATTTATCAGGAACTTCTAATGTATTACTATTAGGACAAAAATGTACATTACTACATGATTTTGGACATACTCCCATTATTTATATATAAAATTGTTTTTTTTTAATATTTGTTTCTTTGTTTAAAATGGTTTTTTAGTTTTTTATTTAAAAATATTGTATTAAAAATAAATGTTATTTAATTTATAAAAATTGAGTCTATTGTTAAAAAAATATATTTCTTTATTGTTTGATATCCTATAACTTACCATTTTAAAATATTTAAAAAAAAATAATTTTTATTTTATAAAAATTTTTTTCTTTCAAAATTATAATTTCTGATTTATATATAAATAATAATTATTTAAATTTAGATTGGGGATGGGGATTGGGGATTGGGGATTGGGGATTGGGGATT